>BJFM01001964.1:16781-37309 GCA_016586285.1 Arothron firmamentum | reverse complement strand
GGCTTAAACAAGGGAGCGACGCCCTCCCCTCCCTCCCCTCCCCTCCCCTCCCCTCCCCTCTCTGTCCCTCCTTCCCCCTCCCCCTCCCCTCATCCGCAAACCGACAAGTAAATCCCCACAATTAGCAGATCCATATTAGCATATTAACCTGTGCTTCCTTCCGAGACGCATGCTGTATGTAGGTCAGACACAGTTTTTTTTAATTGCTTTTGCTGTTGATGGAGGACAAACACGTTCTGGGCCGTTTGTTACACTCGGAGTACGTTTGCCTTCATTATGCCTGGGTTGGTTTGGCTGTAAAAGGTGCAGAAACGCGCTGCAGGGCCGAGTCAAAGGACGCTCATGTCTGACCCGGACCTGATTAAAAACCACAACACATTCATAATCAAGGCCAACACATGCGCACATGTACGGGAGCGCACGCCATGTCTTTAAATGCACCAACCTCACACTAAAAAATAAAAAAATAAAAATCCTGAAAACATCTCCTCGCATAATATATTCCAAATTAAGTAAATTTTGTTTTATAGAGTTTGGATTCTTGATAAAATAGAAAATCAACACCCATTTTACGCATATTTACCGAACAGTGCAAAGAAGCCTCCAAAGCCATTAATGAGACTACAGTTGACACAAGGCTAAATGACTGTAGGCATATTTATCTATAATGAATAAGCTGTGGCCTGATAAACCTATCAGGATTAAGAAAACAGAAGAAAGAGCGACATTTCCTCCTTATTTAAATGATTTTCAATCCAATATATTCGGTCAAAATCTACTGATTGTGTTTATATTCTCTATCTGAAATTGCACATGAGATGCGAATCATGTGAGCCTGGCATATTTTGTGATTGACGCTGCTTGACAGCGTTGTTCTCTTGTTATTATTGAGGAAAAGTGGCTCTTTTTTTCGCCTTTGGGAAGAGCTGTGCGGGTACCGGGCCTTTCCCTGCCTCGTCAGGCGGCAGATGGACTGGCTCCTGTCCGAAGATCAGTGCGCATCTGGTGCGGCGCACCCAGCCCCCGGTAAAGGGGAGCTACATGTCGGCATTAAACCCTCGGATCGTCTACAGTGCAACTGGTGCCTCAGGCAGGCGTCGATGGCGGCTGCATCCTCCACCAGCACCGCCTGACAAACATAATCTACATGTGAATCACGGTGATCCCGGAGAAGATCCACCGGAGGAGGGCGGGGATCTGTAATGTTGCTTCACTTCTCATTGTAGGAAAGCACATTTGAAGTGAATTGAAAATCAAATTTAGCCGACAGGTTTTCCAGAATTATTTGACTGCCTGGTCTGGATCCCGCTCTGAGTGAACCAAAGGAAGATCCAGGTCATGTGATCCCAACTGGAAAGCGAGTCAAGCCTGATTTCCGGCTGAATTTCAGTCCTGAGGAGAAATATCTCACCTGGGCTCAGATTCTAGCCCCTTTTAGAAAACAACCTCTGATTTTTATCTCCATATTTAGTTGAATTGAACATATCTGACACCAGAGCCCTCCTCTCTGTCTCTACCTGGCGCGTGCGTGCGTTCACGCGGCCTTCACCGGTTCTGCTCGTGCGGAGGTATCACGTGGAGCCTCAAGGCAAAAAAGAAAAAAAAGGTATAACGGTTAATATGGAACAATAAAAGGCCTTGATAAGTTTTCAGAAGGGTCGCTGAATGGCGTTTTCCGCCCTGTTTGCTTGGTAACGACGCTCCTCGGCGATGAGTAACTGATGTTTGATTACATTATAATAAGAGTCAGCCGTGTCTGTGAGTTTTAAATAATGTTCCTACACAACAGATTAGGACGGAGAGACGCATGCGGCGGGCTAACAGATGGGAGGGGAAATAGTTGCTTAATTAAAGCGCAGAGTCAATCCGGCGTCCCGGCGTCAGCACGTCACAGTCTGCACTTTAATAATATCAGAGAGTCGCTTTGGTTACAGTTACAGCTGAGCAGCAGCAACACGTCCAAAACAGACTGATTAGCGCTGCTGGGTTAAAGCCGCTGCTCGCTCTCCTCCCTCTTCTATGACCAGCAGCCTCTTAATTGGATTCTGCCTCCATATTCTGTATTCCTGTTGCTTCCTGGGTGACCTAAGGCCAAGGCAGCCATAGGTCGCCCCGCACATTCATTCATTAGATGCTGGAGGTATGTCTCCGTGAAGGTCTTCCGCGCTGCTAGGTTGAGTGTTAACTGACGTTACATGCATTAAAAAAAAACAAACAAACAAACAAGCAAATATCCGAGTGTTTGCGAGGAGAACCTGTAGACAATCATCTCTGTCAAACACACCACAACAGTTCTGATCATAGGACGATCAGCCCGAGGGCGTGTGTCCAGGTGAGTTACAGCCCTGGCCATCTGATCAGCCCGATCTATGATGATGATGATGATGACGATGATGATTATTATGATAATAATAATAATAATAATAATAATAATAATAATAATAATAATAATAATAATAATAATAATAATAATATGCATTATTATTAATATAACATGTTTTCTAAATGATTCACGAGAATCTACAGAAAGAATGGCAATTTAAAAAAATAAAAACTTCTCTGCCTTTTCTTCACGAAGAAAACATACTGTATAGCCTCTCTGCACTGTAAAAAGGAAAAAGAATACAGAGAATTAATAAATAATGTCCATCAAAATGTGTTTTGAACGAATGAGGTAAAACAATCGAGAAAATGGAATACTGTCCTGAAGCACGGCTGCACAAATCATGCAGGATTCTTTACTCTTTTTTGCTACATTATTTAGCTTAAGATTTTCTCTTTAAATAATTAGTGTCTGCTGAACGCTTAGAATCAAGGAAAAATGCAGGCTTCTGTCTAGTTTTATTCCAAAATCTGCAGCCACACGAATCACCGTATTATTATTATTCTTTAAAACGATGATGTAAAAAACCTAGAATTATGAAAATCCATGTAAAAGATACCAGGCATGCATCGAAAAACGTCTTTTTTCAGTCAGGCAGCCATCGAATCTGAGTCAATTCGCCTCGAATTCTTCGAAAGAATCAGAAATCTAAATGTGTTTAACATTTCGAAAAAAAACTTACATTTCCGTTGAAAAATCCGCGTAAAATTGTGCAAAAAGAAGCAGTGTGTTGGGATGCAAATGTAACGAGCAGATCGGGAAGAAGACGTCGTTGAAACGCAAACGGGTCAAAAAGGAAAATGTCCACAAAAAGAGGAGAAAATGTTGAAAGAAGCACTTGGTTCCTTGTTAAGGCGAAGATACAATATTTATTCCGTGTCTCCTGGGATGCTCCGCTCCGTCTATTGTCCTCCCATTCCTCAGTGCTGATGCTTAATTTTCAAAACTTCTATATTACCAAGGGACCTACGACATCAGCCGAGAAATACCCTGCAAGTACAAAATCCGTGAGCCAGCCCCGTCCGTGCAGAGGGGAGACGCTCGCGTTCCGCCAGCTTTCTGCCGTAAACTGCGAGCGCGCAAAGGGGGACTTTTCCACTTCTTTTCGCCCTTTTCAGGATTTTAACACGATTTACCACCATTCGACCGGCACAGAAAGCGGAGGGGGAAAAACTGGGCTACTTTGGAGAAAGCACAATGTCAACGACCTTCCCTGGACTCGTCCATGATGCAGAGGTAGGCTCATTTATTTACTTTAATTCATGAAATTAGACAGAAAAAAATCAAAATAAATCCCACGCTTGCTTTAACCGTGTTGTAGTGAATTATTGTGCTTTGGTGGGAGCAATTTAAAAAAATAATAATAAAAAATCGTCGACCAGCGTGCATAAAGGGAGAAACGACCCGAGTGAAAATGGCTGTTTAAACAATTGTGTGAATGAGTTTATAGTGTGATTAGAACATTTCAGGGCGGAACACGCCGCCGTTGCACTCTACTTACCTCCTGTTCAGAGTGAACCGGCGAGCATACAGTAAATCTGCCGGCAGCTGGATAATAATAATAATAACAATAATAGTATAAAACGGTACGCCTCTTAAAGCGCTGCAAGCGGAGTGACAGACGCGCCAGAGGAAGGGAAAATAGCAAGCTCCTGTTGCTGTTCGTTCCCCTCCCGGGCGTATGGATGTGACATCTCCTTCAGGTGGTTTAAAGTGGGAAAAAACGCTTTAAGTGTGTGAGCCGGGTGTGTGTTTTTTAAGAGTGTGTTTGGGAGCCAGAGAGAGCGGAGGCGCCGGCTGATGCTAAACGACACGGCTCATATATTTCTACGTCTCTTTATTATCTCGCAGATACGTCACGACGGATCAAACAGCTACCGGCTCATGCAGCTCGGCTGCCTGGAGTCCGTGGCCAATTCCTCGGTCGCCTACTCCTCCTCCTCCCCGCTCACCTACCCGGCGTCGGCAGGGACGGAGTTCGCCTCGCCCTATTTCTCGGCCAACCACCAGTACCCGCCCCTCCACCACCAGTCTTTCCACTATGAGTTCCAGCACTCTCACCCAGCCGTGGCCCCGGAGGCCTACGGGCTGAACTCGCTGCACTCGGGTCAGTACTACCAGCAGATCCACCATGGAGAACCGGCCGACTTCATCAACCTGCACAACGCGCGCTCGGCCCTCAAGTCCTCGTGCCTGGACGAGCAGCAGCGGCGCGAGCTCGGCTGCCTCGACGCTTATCGGCGCCATGATCTTTCGCTGATGACGTCACATGGCTCCCAGGCCTACGGCGTCGGCATGCACCACCCGGACCAGAGGCTGCTGCCCGGCGCGGGCCTGGGTCTGTCCACATCCGCCTCGGACGACCTGCAGGTACCCGCGGCTTCCGTTCGCTCTTTTCACCACTTATTTAGCCTCACGGCCCAAAGATGTCAGGGCCTTATTGTATCCTTGCCCCAGTGGCCTACAACTGAAAACACCCCCCCCCCCCTCGCCCCCTCGCATCTATTGTACCAGAAACGCAACAATTCAGAAATATTGAACAGAAAGACAGATGTCTGCCTGTCTGCTTCATCTGCCTGAATCACCCTTCAGGTTCATCACACTCTATTCTGCTGAGGACTAAATAAAAGCGGGGATCGTTTTGTTGCCAAACCAAACGTGACCGCACAACAGGCTGAGTAAATGTCAGGTCCAGGCGGCGCAGCGCCCCTGGAAGACGGCTCTGTTTCTAAAGGTTAATTGACTGACAGTCTATACAATCTTATTGAGAAGTCCGCCCTTTATTTCTCCTCAAGCACACGTGACCCATATTTTTACATAATTCTCCCGATGTAAAGAAATGGTCAAGATGAAAAGGCGTGTGTATGTGTGTGAAAGATGAAGAGTGTGCGAGCGTGTGTGCCGGGGCAGAGAAAAGCCGCTGGTTGCTCTATTCTCCGGTTAAGGGCGGATTAACAGATCGGGGTTCAGGACACAATGGCTGGCTCGAGCACCATAAAGCACCGTAGTTTATCCAATTAAAGACTTAACGTCAATCAACTTTGTTACTTTATGCAGCGACATCTGAGCCGGTTAAAACACGGCAACACTTAAACAGTATTTAAGAACGCCGCGCATAATTTCACTTAAGTTAACTAGTTCCATTTTTTTTACCCAATAAAAATCAACTTTATCTTAATTCTTAAATAAAAAAATACTTAAAATATAATTACATTTCAAAATACATAAACTTTTAATTATGAGGATAATTATATTTTAAATAATTTCAAGTTCTATTTAAAAAATGGGGCACTTTAATTTTAGTGTAATTATGAGTCCTTTAATATTAATACAGTCCAACGTTCGCACATTATGTTTGAGTCAACTATATTTATTTTCGTAAAATATGTTACAATTTTAATTATAACCATTTAAATGTACATAATAAAATAATATAAATATTTATACTGTATATCTATACTATTTGTCTAAAATTAAAGGGGTTTGTTACGATTTTTTTATTATTATTATTATTATTCTGTACGTAGTATTTATGTTGTCCATATGCTAGTGCTTTATTGTGTGGGCAAATGGTATATTTTTCCTTAATCTTCCGGGATTTTGCGAGCGCACAGGTTTAACCTTTTATTGAAATAAAGAAAGAATCGGCTCGTGAACCTGAGCTTGCACGAGGCGGATGTATGGGCGAACAGATGCGCGCGGCCTGGTGCATCTTTGAGCGCGTTAAAGAGATTTTCATGGTGAACAAAAGCAGCTGCCACACCTTTCTCCCGTCACTAAGCTAATTCATGCAAGACCTCTGCGTTTTGTATATTGATTTTATAATCACTTTAGCTTCGGAATAGAAGAAAAGAAACAGAGCAGGAGCTGGTTAACAACAAGCTCCTCTTTTCAGGTTTATTTTAATCAGGGGCTTCTGCGTGGGCCTGGCCTCGAGGCTGGGAAAAGCAGGGGGATTTACGTGTTTGCAGAATTTGAAAAAAGGAAGACTGTGTTCTGCTTTCTTGATGACATTGTTGATAGCACGTGAGCGAGACGGATCAAGATGGCGGCGCTAACAGGTTTTTGCATGCTCGGCCTGACTGTGCTGCTCGTTCGTGATTCCCAACAGGTTGGTGGCTCCAGAACATTTCTAATTTGCCAGTCTGGATGAGTTGGACTTGTGAGTCGTGAGCTGCATCGTTTCAGAACACTTTCATCTGCCCTGACTTTTACTGAAAGGCTGCTATGTGAGCCGCATTTCCAGCAAAAACGGCCTCAGTCGTTATAATTGCTCAAAGGAGGCGCAGTGGGGTCGAAGACATGGGCCTTTATTGCAAATATTTGTGTCACCAATAACAGAACCCTAAAAACAAACACATGTTAACAATACTACACTGGGCATGTTGACTCAGTCAGCTCAAGGTCATTTAGATGCCCATGAAAAGGTTCGTCTGCAATCATATTAAATAGTTCTGCCTCTTAAGGCCAATATTTTCGGTTTTTAAGAAAAACGCACAAATAATTAATGCAAATATAAATGTGTCCTTTAAAATAGTTGTGCAAAGGCTCTACATGTATTGATTGATTCCAAATTTAATCTCTTTTCCTGTAAATATCCACGCCTTCCATATGCGGAACTAAAGCATCCACCCATGTTGCCGCTGCTTCGGCAGCCCATGGCTCCAGCGGCGTCAGGTGATTTCCAGCCTCCTAATGAGTGCTTGTCTCCACAGGGCTCCGTGGAAGCGCAGTGCGGGCTCGTACTGAACGGCCAAGGGGGCGTCATCCGCAGAGGTAAGGCCCCCGTTTGTCTGTCGTCTGTTCTTGTACCGGAGGCCGTGAACACACGACGACTCGACACGACACGACACGACACGACAAGACAGCAAGCTGCAGGCAGACAAACAGGCGGAACACTCCTCTGTTGTCTGCTGTCAGCACTTTAGAGCAGGGACGGACACACTGTCGCGCACGTTTTAATGCGCTTTTTCTTTTGAAACGGACTGTCACTCACACACTAGTCACGCCACGCGCATTCTTTCTCTTTTTTTTATTCTTCTGGAGGAAATTAAAATGTCACCAAGTCTGGATTAAAATGACACTGATGAAACCCACCATGATCCACTGACACATTCTGTCAAAGCTAAACACTGCCTTTGGAAAGTCGACCTGTAGACGACATTTGCGCACGCGTGTTCCATTTGTTTTCAAATAAACACAGTTATAATGCAATATTCATATCACCCCTATCAGGTTCAGCGCATCCACTTTAAATTGATCTTGCTTAACCTACGAATGTTTATTCATTTCAGTCGCCCTTTTCTCAGCCTATAACTTGCTAATTCCTTTAGGTTATAATGTTTGATTACTAATTTAATTTGAATGTTTTAGAAAATATTTTCAATATAATTAAGGAATAAACTAGTATCATTTATTTATTGCGTATTTTCTACTTTTCTTGTGGGCATTTTCCCATCCATTTGAGGGTCGTAAAATAAATAAGTCTTAAAATAATCAGTGGAATAATTGTGTTTTCTATGAAATGTTAGTCACAGGCTGTCGCGTTAACATCCACTTTAAAGGACGGCTGTTTCAGGGGTGTAGAAGTGGACTCGGCCCAGCGTCATCACATGGCAGCCCGGCCAATTTCCTCCTGAGTCTGGGTTTAACACTCTGCATTTGCTCCATCAAAGTCTGTATTTTTGAGTGGGGGGCTGTAGTCTTTTTTTTCCACACAGAGAGGGAGGCTGGGTCTCGGGTTTAATTTTTCATCAGCTCTGCCTAGGTGTTGGGGCTTTTCTCTCGGATTGACGCGGGAATCCCTTCACCATCACTTTCGGTTAATGGTGCGCCGTATTTGGCCCTGAGCTCAGCCGCTGCAACCATCACAACCAATAATCTTTGCTTTACCTCCCGCTCCCGTATCGATAGCTTCTCTCGCCTCGGGCGGACGCTTTGATATGCTAATGCCGAGCGGGGCCCTGGATTCAGCCGAGATCATATTAATGTTGTTCTTTCTGACTGCGGCTTTGGAGGCATGAATATTCACATAACCTTTTTTCAAAAGAAAATCAGTCAAGAAACGCGGATCCTACTTAGGAAGAGTCGTCTGTGTTTTTAATCACCCTTCTTTCCCCTTTTTTCCCCTCCACTTCAGCTCCATAACCTAAGCATCGCACATCACTGCGCGCCCCCGCGAATTGGTCCCGTGCGCACTCGCGTTCGGCGCGCGATATGTTTTTTGTTTGTTTGTTTGTTTGTTTGTTTTTTATTTATTTATTTCATGGCGGCAGTAAACATTGTCGTGGAAATACGTGTGGAATGACATTTGGCCCGTGTCTCTCTTTCTTTAATTTTCGTGGCAAACTCGTAAAAGGCGCTTGATTCCGCGTGTGATCCCGCCCGCCGCTCGCGCCGCAGCCCGAGGCTACTCTCCGTTGCTTAAATACCGTTATCGCCTCTGGGCCCGCGCGCTCCACTGACTGCACTACCGGCAATAGCTCTTTTCGATTGCCCTTGGCAACGTAAAATACAAACTACTTTGAATCAAAACATTTTTAGGGGAATTAATATGATGTGAACCCGCGGCTTTCAGAGGCGCGCGCCTCTGTCAAGGCGCGTGAGTCTGACAGACAGGTCTTCCTGGTTGGTGTCGCGAGCGCGCACACACACACACACACACACACACACACACTTTAACAAATACTGTCCATCACTTCCCTCCTGCGATACCATTACTGACAGCCTGACTGGACTACCACTCCCACAAAGCTTTGCTCGCTGGACTACAACCTAACATGTTATGATGTCACACTGAAATGAAAGGTGAAAGCTGCTGACATGGTTTTCAAATGTGCGGAATTATGGCACAATCATAATTTAAAAAAAGTAAATGTGAGGCCGAAATAAGGATCAGCTGGTGGCCGGACTGTCCACTCTACCCTGGAAAAGATTGGTGTACACAGCAAAATTTAATGGCCTGCAGCATTGTTCTGTCTGGTTTAAATGGCATCCCTCTCTCTATTCCATCAGCCTTTTAACAAAGTGACACACCCTGCTGTTAGATTTGATAATGAGGCAGATTAATAATAGAATATAGCCTTCAGTACATCAGACAGAAACCTTGCGTTTCAGCTGCTTGGGACGTTAGCGCAAGTGAAAGTTTAATAATAACGGGCCTAACTCGGAGCCGTCGATATATTCCAGGAGGAGCCGGCAAACACTGATTCAGATGCAATTAATAATGTGGGCGATCCTTCATCTCCCAGCCGCCATCATTTATTCACATATTCAGGAGCGTGGCGTTCACAATGAAAGGTGATTGAAGGGAGGGTCGTCCTCCTGAGAGCAGAGATGCTTCCTCACACCACCACTATCAAGCTAAAGAAGAAATATACATGTGTGTACACAACGCATATGATCATCTAAGTGCAACATAAACAGCAGCATTATTTTATGAGCGCCTTAAAAGAGCTGTTGGATTATGATAGCAAGCAAATATTTATCCAAGGAAGCTGCCATTAAATGCATCACTGAAAAACTCACGACCTTTTAATCTGTTGCCATATATTTATTAATGCATTTTGTCTTGCAGCGGATTTTTCTCCATCCCATTTGGTTTTTCAAGGCCCTTGATGATTATATTATTATTTTTCTTTTCTTTTTTTGTTTGCATCTAAGACAAAAACGCCTACAAACCATCTGATGACATACAGATGGTCTGGTATGATAAGGCTAATCAACATTAGCATCATTCCCATGTTGTGAAAAGAAATCTACGGACACTGACACCGAATCTGTGAGATTACTGTGTAACAAAGGACAGATTAGGTCAAGCACCGGTGACCTCCTGTTCATACACCCAGAATTACTAGAGGAATATGTTTCTACCTTAGTTTCAAACCCAAACCCATCTGTTAAGAGAAATGAACCTGCTGATAAGTGGGAGGTTTCAGGTTTGTGGCGCATCAGTGTGGTTTTGAAAGACAACAACAGCAATAACCTGGAGCCAGATGTTGAGATGCTGATTGTTCTTAAGGGCAAATCTTGACAGACTCCAGCGTGTCAGCCATTTTGTTTCAATTAGTCCTCAGACAGTAGACGCATGCTAACAGTGTGTGTGTGTGTGTGTGCACAGGGGGGACCTGCGTGGTGAATCCCACAGATCTGTTCTGCTCCGTCCCGGGACGACTGTCGCTGCTCAGCTCCACGTCCAAGTACAAAGTGACCATTGCAGAGGTCAAAAGAAGACTGTCCCCACCAGAGTGCCTCAACGCCTCCCTACTGGGCGGCATCCTGCGCAGGTGAGACACACGCGCTGCCCACAGCTCCTGCCACCATCATTACATCTCACTCCAGAGAGAACACCCAAGCGAGGTCAGGCCAGAGCACCCCGAGATCAGAGGAGCCGGAGAAAGGCGGGAATTTACGCCGTTGTTTAAATAATAAGAAAGAGCACAGACAGAGAACATGGCTGGTCCTCGAGGAAGAAGAACATGCACATACATCACATCTCCAACATGATGTCCATCAGATGAGAAACGTGCTCTCACCTGAGTGCTGGTGATGTGTTATCGGAGTAAAATCATCCTTAAAACTTATCTGAAAAAGTCTTTTTAAAAGTTCTTTCCACATAAAAGTTGAGAAAATGACATGGGAGGATAGTTCCTAGAATAGAACTTTAGATATGAGCTATAAAGACAGTGGAAACTCAGGGGGACGCGCACATTTAATTTATACGGTAGTAAATTGTGGTGGGTTAATTTTACACTCTTTGATTTGATGCTTTTGTTACAACAAAGCGTGTTCTTTTATCCTAATTAGCCAGACATAATTAAACACACCACTTTGGAGAGTGATATAAATGTGACGTTCCAATGGAGTGGAATCATGTGATGTTTGTCCACAGAGCAAAGTCTAAGAACGGAGGACGATGTCTCCGGGAGAAATTAGATCGTCTGGGCCTCAACCTGCCGGCAGGACGGCGGAAAGCCGCCAACGTCACGCTGCTCACCTCCCTGGTGGAAGGTCAGACACTTTGTTTCCCAGGCCAGTTCTTCCGTTCTCCCCCGGAAGCGTTTGTCTCACGTGTCGTCTCCTGGCTCCGCGCTCAGGTGAGGCGCTCCACCTGGCGAGGGACTTCGGCTACACCTGTGAGACGGAGTTCCCCAGTAAGGCAGTGGGGGAACATTTGGCGAGGCAACACAACGAACCGAAGGAAAACAGCGCGCGCAAGAAAATGGTCCTGGCAACAAAGTGAGAATAAACACATGATGACATGTTTTTAACGTGTGTGTGTGTGTGTGTGTGTGTGTGTGTGTGTGTGTGTGCTCTGGTCCAAACAGGACACACAATAACATTTATACGCAACTGCATTTCCAGTCTGATTCACCATTTTGTTCCTTCATTCACAAGTGTTGTTTGAACCCGGTAAAAGTGGTCGTGGCACTGCTCCGGGGACACCACCCTTGGGTGGTAACCCACCCAGAGGCCCTCTCCTCCAGCTCTGGACAAGTCCAGAACCATAGATCTAGCACTAGCTTTACCGATACCTGACTGATACTCAGCATTGACGCTAGCAGCCTTTGCTCATTCTGAATTTTTGTGCACTAATATGACCCAAAGTGATCACGCCATGCTGCTGGTGTCTGATGTGCGTCGACACTGGATCAGGAAAAGGAACAATAGGCAACGAAAACATACTAATTAGATCGTCCTCCTTCCTTCAAATGTTTTTGTTTTCAGACTTTCCATGTTGGTTTATCCAAAATGATGGAGGGGGGGGGACAACAAAAGTTGTGACAGTTGTGTTGGTGACAGATGGTAAACCCTCCGCTCCCCTCCGCTTCCCTCCTCCCCCTCCCTCTGTCTGCCAGGCAAATCTGTAAGGAGTTCCAGGACTTACTGAGCCAAGACCGTTCTCCTCTGGGCTCCTCCAGACCGACCCCCATCCTGGACCTGGACATTCAGAGACACCTCACACACTTCAGGTATGGGAGGCTGTTCACACAGACGACACGACAACCTTTTCAGAATTCAGCTCAGTGTTGGCAGCAGCCCTGAAGGTTAGAGGATGGCTTTGTTTACCGTACACGTCAAAATAATATTTTATTAGATCGTAAACCATAAAGGGATAAAAAAAATCAAACTACATTTATTATTTTTAATGCTAATCAGCAATAATATAACAATTAATTGAATTCATTTCTGATGATGATGATGATCACTGGTGTGTGCGTTGTTGTGTAGATATTATCCTGCGGTCTTGTGGTGCTTTTGCTTGCATCGGCTAAAACGACCATCATGGCGCGTGTCCCTCCTGTATGATTTCAGGATGATGTTTAGAAAACTCCATCACTGAGCAAAAAGCGGCCTGTCAGGCTGGAAGCTGCATTTATAACATTAACACCCTGTTTTACAGGATTTAGCCAGACTAAAAGAACCTTTGAGGGGGATTAAACTCGGATTTAGTGTTTAAGTGCACAAATTACACAAAGAGATATAACAGAGCTTCAGCTGTGCATGTAATCACCAACTCTGCCCAGATTTCTGCCTCTGCTCCTCAGATGAAGCAAGCAGTTTCTTCTCACAGCTGTTGTTTTGTTTTTATTCCCGCCAGTCTGATCACACACGGGTTTGGGACGCCGGCGATCTGCGCCGCTCTCAGCACCTTCCAGACGGTCCTGAGTGAGATGCTCAACTACCTGGACAAGAACTCGAGCGGGAAAACGGGCGGCCCCACCGAACAGCAGATCAGCAACGGCTCAGAGAAGACGCAGCTGCGGAAAACATCCGAGCCCCAGAGCAAAGACGGGAAAACCGAAAAGACTGAGTAGCATCCCAGCAAGTGGTCACCGTGCCTTGGAGCGCTGCTGCATTTACGATTGCGTTTGTGAGTGTGTGCGCACGTGTGTGTGTGTGTGTGTGTGTGTGTCAGATAACGTTTGTACATTCCCACAATGTTTCTTCTTTGGGACAATTCTTATTTATTGACATTTATTTATCTTTGTTGAAATGTACCATAAACCTGAACTGTCCCAAGCAAGAAGAAAACCCACTCCGTGTGTGTGTGTGTGTGTGTGTGTGTGTGTGTGTGTGTGTGTGTGTGTGTGTGTGTGTGTGTGTGTGTGTGTGTGTGTGTGTGTGTTCCCGTGTTCTCAAGCCTGGCCACAGAGGTGGCTGTGACTCATCCCCACACTTTGGTTTGTTTATTTATTCAAAAAGAAAACAGGAAGTGGACATGGACACCAGTTTTTTGTTTTCATGCAGGGGTCCCTGATGTAGCATCACTCACCTGGTCCCTTTTTAAAATTATTTATTTGTTTTGAGGTTTGGGGCAACTTTGCTTCTCGGTGAGCTGGAATAAACCACGTTTCCAACCTTTTTTTTTTTTTTTTACCAGATTGAAGATGGGAGTCTCAAACCTCCATACACTGCTTTTATTTTGAAGGCCACATGTCCGGCACCATAAACGTGTCCACCAAGTTGAGTGACGGCTGCCACAGCCCAGCATGTGTGTGAGAGTGTATGAATGTGTGTGACGAACAAAGGTCCAAATCAGCCATTTTGTAAAAGGCGACCCCACGGTCGCCATGGTTACTCTTCCCCGTGCATGTCAATCTTTGTACACTCGCCCCGGATCTCAACTTCCGCCGACACAAACTCATGAACATTTGTACAGATATATATAAATATTTAAATGACTCTTTCTTGTAGGCTTTCAACGATATATATATGTTCAAATCCTGCTGGTGTTCAATAAAGACGGTTGCTACGTGTTACTACTATTTGCTCTGTTAATAAGTTGTGGCGCGCGCGCATGCAGGCGCGTGTAGAGGCAGAGGTAAGAGCGCGAGGCAGGCGGATAAAAGTTGGCGAGGGCGAATTATCCATACGAGTTCAGATGGTTGGAATTAGAAGAAGTCAGAGTTTCCCGTCTAATGTTGCGGGAGAAAAGAGGCTTTACCTACCGGAGGGTTCAGAGGCCTCCTTTGTAGGCGTTTTCTCTCTGGCTGCTCTCAGGTTCTGCTTATTTGTACGTGGAGGGGGGAAAAAAAAAAAAAAAAAACACAACAAAAACAAACAAACAACAAAAAACAAAACCCCACACCTATGTGATGATAAAAAGGAGAGAGGAGCAGCTGCCTGCTGGCATCTCTGTAGGTTCTGTTTGCTCTTTTAATATTTCACTCATTTAAAAAGAGGTCACGCTCCCCGCGTGACACAAACACGCGGAATCAGGCGGGATGCGTTTAGGGTGTCTCATTTGTCGTCGCAAATCTGACGATCTCATCCTCAGGTGGGTAAATAACAGCGGGGGAGGCAGAGAGAGCAGGATTCCAGTATGTTCCCAGTCTGACAGATGGTGTTTTCTCCCAAATAGTGGGTGACTTTGGAGTGCTGGGACGAGGCTGGAGCTCTGAGAATGCCACAGGAAGCCTGGTCATTAATGAAGAACCCCAGTCTGAGCAGCCGTCCGCCTGCTCCTCTGATCCAGCCCTTTGGGATTGTTACACCTGCATCCTGCGCCACTAATTCACGCACAACTCAGTGTCAGTTTCCTTTATTTATCCGGGATGGTTTTTGATCAAATGCTATAAATGTAGCCTGATTACTCCATATTGTACTGTCACGTGATCTCGGCCTGTTTTGTGTGTGTGTGTTTTGCGCCGTTTCTGGAGGAACAGGAGTGATGTTGATGATGTTTAACCCTTCCACTTTCCGTCTTTTCTGGATCAGATCAGCCGAAGCGCGTCACCGTGAAGGAAATGGAAGCTGACAGACGCGCACGCACGCCCTTCCTCTCATCACTGGGAGGCTGATTGACGTGTTTACACTCAGCAGTCAGCCAGACCAGCACGATCCGTGTAACCGGAGGAAAGGGTCGTTTTCTGACGGCTGCAGAGCTTTTATTCAGCTTCTGCCTTTTAAAAACTCACTAAACTGACTCGCGTCTGATTGCTGCGTCTGGACCCGCGTGTGCGGACGTAAAGGAGCCCAGCGGCTCTTTAAATTAGCTCCTTGCTGGTTGCTGGATTTCTCACGAGGATAGGAGATAAACATAAACACGCATGCAGGCATGCATGCATGCCTGCATGCATGAACTGCAGCTATGCACGGAAAGTATCTGCATCAGACTTTTATCAGCACTGAGGTGGATGATGAACATGTCAACACTGTAATATTCCTCCCTGCCGTCAGGTGCTCTTCTTCTTCTCCGTAAACTGACAAACCAACAAGTGACTCACCAGTTTGACACTAGTTCTCATAATTTGATGGGACCGTGGTTGGTTATTCATACCCATTATTGATCGTGTTGCATTATGGGCCTCGGTCAGCAGCACGTTAGACTATTGCCGGCGTCGCCATGACTTCAGCGTGTGAGGAACATGTGCTCCAGTGTTGTCTACGAGCCATTTCAGAGCCCTGCAGATATCTGAATATAACAGGGAAGCTGACATTTCACACATTAGTCAATGCAGTGCGCGCAGACATTTAAATAAATACGCAGTGGGCTCTCTGAGGGACCTCACTGCTGCCTGAGAGCCACATTCAAGAAGACCACATTTCTGAATCCCAGTTCTTCACAGGCTGGAACCCTCCTCCTCCTCCTCCTCCTCCTCAGTCCCTTGTCATGATCCTCATCAGATCTGAAAGCTCTGCAGCAGCTCTGAACCACCATTATTCTCCCTGAGTCCTGCAGAGAGAGCTGTTTAGGTGAAATGTCCTGAGCTTGTAATTAGAGATTGATTACATCAGGGTTTTTATGCCTTGAGCCATCTTTAATTGAATACTGACATTGCTTTATCTCATTGTGTTCACGTTTATTGACTCTGTGTTGTTTAAAATCCAAGCATTTAACGTCGCTTACGCGCGTTTGCTCTGGCATTTAAAAATGAAGCCTGAACATTCGCAGAGTTCAGATTCAAACTAAATCAGAACCGAACCCGCTGCTCGCATTCTGTGGTGTTCTAGCGCCATCTAGTGCCGCGAGATGGCAAGATGTAGCTCTGGCGCCATCTCGTGGTCATTTACTGAAGTTCACGTCATGAATGGCTGTATCCAGGTTGTTTATTCCTCTGGATGACAAGCTTGGAGTTGTTTAAACAAATAAATGTCCAAAGAAAATAAATCAGCTTTGGATTCATAACATAACGGACCAATCGTATTTTTAAGTAAACATGATTTTTATTAATAAAGATAATAATGAAGTGATTAATATAAGAATAGATGGCGAAGAACTGCTGCTGTGTGGAGATAATAGTCAGCTAAAAGGGATCGTATAACATGTAAAAAGGCTTATTTACATGTTTACTGGGGTCAGGAGTAAAATAAATATTTGTTCTTTCCCCATCAACAAAATATTCTTAAAGGACAATAAATCCACTTTGGTAGTGAAGAGTGCAACCAAAAAGCACAGAGCACCTAGAGGCTGATTAGTGTGACATGTGTGTGATGTATGCTGATACATCCTGTGTCAAAGCCCTGCAGGATGACAGCCACGACCATGCCTGCAGACCTCCAGACTGTCAGGACATCTGTCATTGCTGACAGTCATATGCCCTGTGTGTGTGTGTGTGTGTGTGTGTGTGTGTGTGTGTGTGTGTGTGTGTGTGTGTGTGTGTGTGTGTGTGTGAGAGAGAGAGAGAGAGAGAGAGAGAGAGAGAGAGAGAGAGAGAGAGAGAGAGAGAATGGGAAACTGGGTAGCATTTACTTTCATTAGCTTTGGTCCATTTATTTAATGCAAAAACATGCGACCATGTGAGAAAATATACACTAACTGTAGGATAATCTGTAATGTTTCTCATGTTCAAAGTAGTAATAAGGGTAAAATTTAAAACAAAACATATTTTGCAACAATTTTGCTTGAAGTTTAAGAAAACTCTGATAGATCTCAGATTTGTAAGATTTGTTACTTTCATAGATTTGTAATTTCAAATCTAATTGTTGAGCACACTAAAGTTTAATAATAACAAATTTTAATAAAACGTAATAGCAATAAATGACAATTAGTAGTAAATTTTAAATATGACTGGCAACACTCTATATTATGAAATTAATTTGCTGATGTAAAAATTATTTATAAATCCACAAAGTTGTCATAATTATAGAGCAAAAAGTAAATGAACAGCCTTGTAATAATGAATGAATTAATCCTAATTCAAATAAAAGCTTTATGAATGGAAACCAGAGGAGATTTGTGCTTCTTTTCAAACCCTGGTCTTCATCCCACAGGACACACGCTGCCGATGAACGGCTGGATGCTGGGTGCATGTGTGCTGTGTGAACACTAGATGGCGCTATTTGCGCACTTGTAAGCCATATTTGCTTAATGCCTGTGGAGAGATTTTGACGCCACAAGTAGCGTCACATTATCGTCCTAAAAAGTTCAGCACATGAAACTAAAGTGATTTATCATCAGTGTAGTCTCTTTTGTACAAGCAGAATTCTATTTATTAGTGATTCTGAACATTTAGGTCGACCCAAATGTAAGTATAATTACCCTGAAAGGTAATCAGTCCTACAAAAACACCCCATCGATCACATCCTGTTGACAAAAACATTTTATTATAGAGCGTAAACGTTCTATTGTGGATCATTAAAATGTTATGTGTTGTTCACTGGAAGATTTAGGGATCTTGCTGTGTCTGTGGATCAGTTTATTAGTCCAGAGTTGTGATAGAAGGTGTTTTAAATTGCTCCTAAGGCTGTTTGAGGAAGTAATGACATGGTAATATCTACTCAACGTCACTGCTAGTTGAAGAAGGATGGTGATCATTCATTACTTAGTTGATTTTCAAACCCAGACTTAGCAAGAGCATCAAATAAATGCTTAAACTGAAATAAAATGATGTAAAATCAGCTACGAATTAACATGAAATACAACATTTGAGTAAATGTTTTGGGCTACAATGCAGCAATAAATACAAGTAGAAAATACATAAATATAATAATGGGCTGCATATGTGTTTTGGAAGGCCTGCGGGCAGACACCAGTCTGTCGATTTCTTTCATGTCAAGCAGTGGACATGTGAACATGGTGCATTTAGCAAAGACAAAATAGATCACACACACACACACACACACACACACACACACACACACACACACACACACACACACACACACACACACACACACACACACACACACACACACACACACACGCACACACACACACACACACACACACACACACACACACACACACACTTAGAAATGATGCAAAACCAAAACTGGTTTATCCAAACCAGGCCAAATGAGGAGGTTCTGAGCATCTGAAGCATTTACACACATGTGCCTAATAAACATGAGAGAAGGAAACATTTGTTTGCAATTTGCAACTTCCCCATGGCAGGATAATAAAATTATTCATTCATCCGTTCATTCATTCAGCCACCATGTTGTTTTTTGTTTACTGACCAACTTTTTCAGGATTGAAACGATTAAAACTGCTGTACTCCTGCAAAACTCCTTTTAAAAGAGGGATGAAAGAGAGATGAGGGAACCCAAGAGAAGTGGAGAAACGTTTATTTTCATAGTTGAGAGGTGGGATATTCATCACCTTACAGCTGCATTAAATCAGCAAAGTGTGTGTGGAGATGCAGGGATCTCCCCATTCACAAAGAGAGGGCGGAGAGAGAGAGAGAGAGAGAGAGAGAGAGGGAGAGAGAGAGAGAGAGAGGGAGGGAGGGAGAGATGGAACATCACGTCTTGTGTCTTGGCTGCATTCGGTTTACTGACACCGAAGAAGCGACCATGCTGTGGAAACTAGTGGAGAATGTCAAGTATGAAGATATTTATGAGGTAACGTCCATTTTTCTTGTCTTTAGAAAGTTACTGAGACATTTTTGTTTTTAATTCTGGAGTAAAGGGTGAGATTGTGCTTGCTGCGGGGCTGCAGGCCTGTTCCGCTGTCATGGTGTGACTGAACGTTTGCTGCAGACTAAATCTCAGCTGTTTACGCTCGTTTTTAATTGGTGTTTGGAGTCTTTGAAGCTCAATTCGGAAAACGTCTCTTGGATAGATTTTTTTCCCCCAGATTTTGAAGTTTTTAAAGAACGTACTGAGTTTATTTTAAACATTCCGGGAAAAAAAGAAAAAAAAAAACTTTCAAAATTTAAATCTCAAAATCAAAAGCTTGTGGTTGACTTTTGGTGGTAAATTCTAAATCAATATTTTTTTTCTTATTTTTGCAGCTTTGCTCCATAATCGATACTAATTTAAAAGAAATTTTAGAATAAAAAAAATAAACAGGAAATGCCTCCACACGAGGGGGGTGAAATATTTGGCCGGCTCGCGCTGAATGGGCTCGAGCACAAAGCGAGGCGCACAAAAAAAAGGGGGCAGCTCGCGAGGCCCCGTGACTCGAGCCCGGTGGGAAAGCCTTGTTTCGTTCCACACATGGCTTTTCTCTCACGGCGAGAGGGGAGGGGAGGCTTTATGACGCTGCTGAACAAGTGCTGTGAGAGGGGCCGGTGTGTCCACAATGTGGAGTTTAATCGCTCCTTGTCTCCACTGACACCGCTCACACGAGCCGTCTCGTGCGCCTCGCGGAGCGTCTGCTGTGTGTATCTTCACGTGAGCTCTTCTAAAAGGCAGCTGCAGCGCAGCAGGAGCCAGACTTTCATTCAGGAGAAGTCAAGAGTCAGATTATTCTTGTCTTTATGTCGAA
This sequence comes from Arothron firmamentum, assembly GCA_016586285.1. Taxonomy (NCBI): domain Eukaryota; kingdom Metazoa; phylum Chordata; class Actinopteri; order Tetraodontiformes; family Tetraodontidae; genus Arothron; species Arothron firmamentum. The sequence goes on along the minus strand of BJFM01001964.1, from coordinate 17,270 downwards.
GGACGTTTATAAATTAGTGACAATAAAACGCTAAATATTGGGCATAAATCAGAATGTGAGTCCTTGATGACAGCATTTTTATTTCCGAACAAGAAAGCGACTGTGCGTATTTATTTTTTAACTGGGGGCTAATCAGTGAAATGACGCAGGTTTTTATTTTCATTACAACAGTGGCCAACAGACTGTAGAGTGAATGAATGGCTCATCTTGTCTGTGAGGTAATCAGCTACTAAATGACAACCAGGTTTGGGATGATGTGACTAACTGCTGAAAAAGGAAAGTTAAGATTTTTATGGGGTAATGGTAAATGTGACGGGTCACTGCTAATTGCACAACAAATATTACATCCTGTTGAGACTTTGAGTCGATTTCAGTTTTTTATGGATGTCAGACTGGCGCCTGTGTGTTTACGTTAATCTCTCATTAGTACAGGATATATACAGTATGTGTGTATGTATGTATATATATATATATATATATATATATATA
>BJFM01001963.1:16616-27749 GCA_016586285.1 Arothron firmamentum | reverse complement strand
TCACTGCCTCACTAAAGTAAGCTGATACATATGCAGGGAGATCATTTGTTTGAAGGATGAAATAAAGTCATCTGAACACAGGAAAGATCAGTTCTGCTGCAGAGATGTGTGTGTGTGTGTGTGTGGGGGGGGGGCAAGCTTCTTTCTAGGTGATGGAAGTTATTAAGAATAACTATTATAATAACAATAATAATTAAGCAACATCTCTGTGTTCAAATCAACACCAATGAGAAATATCTGACAATACAATTTGCTCCAACTCTTGAATAAAGTCTCTTCTGGGTCGAGGAGCTTGGGGGAGGAGACATTCTGCTGGAGGGTGTGGCCTGAGCATCCCTGACCACACCCCCAACACAATCCAGGACTGAATGCTGAAGAAGGCCAGAGGTCGTAGTTGCTCCACGCCATCAGGAGTGATGAGAAACAAGGACTGAATGATGGTTCTTCCAGGACGCTGCTGACATTTGAATAACCAACATTTTATTGAAATCTAATAAAAAAAGAAAACATTTTCACAGATAAAACTGACGTCGCAAATTTCCACTTCAGACAGATGGAACACTTGTGTAAATGGACTGAAAAGCTCTTCTGAGGGAACCCTTTAATCACAGAACTCCAGGAGTCCCAAATATTCCTGCCGAGCTTGTTTTTATTGACTGTAGGTTTCCTGTAGCGCTACATTGTGGCTCCTGAAGGACCTGCAGACTCGTCTTCTGACGCCTTCAAGGAGGTCCTGCAGGTTACAGCACTGTTTGCTCTAACACATCACATACAAGTAATTTAATAATAGCAATAGAAAGACAATAGCAGGAGCAGCAGTCGTCAAGTGCTAATTTTAGTAACCGGCCACACAAAGTGATTTTTTTTAAAAGATAGATTTTTTAAAAATACTTTGTCAGTTACAAAAATATTACCGTTATTTTGGGACTCTTCAGGAAGTGTAGTAGTACTTCAAAACAAACAGTACAACACAAACTACAACGAAGGAATTTACTGTTAGTATTAAGAGTAACAATGAGATTATCCACTAGAAAAGTAGCATAAATCTACATCTACATATCATGAAGTACAAATTTAGTGTCAAAGTAAGAAAGAGAATTTCAGCTGGTGCAGTTTTAAAACATCTGTTCTGTTACTACTTTTTTCCAGTTCTATCCAGAAGGGGCTGCCTTAATATTTATATTGTATCTAAGAATAACTTATCTCAATCAACACCAGAACTTTTACTCTATAGGCTGAAATACCCAGAACAGCTACTCTTACTGTTAGTTACCATCATCGTGTAGTTTGTATTTATGTACTTGTGTTCTCTCCATGAAAAAATACATTTGACTTTGATTTGGCGGCAGCAGAAACAAGTTGCAATAGAAATTGGACCAACTACATAGTGATATCAGACATCAGCCAACCACCAGTGTCCTGCTTTGATGTGAACTGGTACTCATATCAGCACCAGAAAAACAGTAGTGTAATTAGCAACCTCTTATGCAGTATTTGTACTGTAGTATTCATGTTTAATATGTTGTAACCTGCAGAACAGCGTGGGCTGCAGAATGAAATCCCACCAACTGAACTGGATTTAGTGTGTAAAAGAACACGAGCAGGTTCTGTCAGAGTCCTGCACCGGCTCTGGTTGGAAAGCCAACCCAAGTGGGGTGTTAGGGTTAGGTAGGTATGGGCACATACTGTATGGGTGCTCAGCCATGGGCCAGGAAAAATGACTGCAGTTGCAATGTCTTTGATTTGGAAAATTATGTCTTTGTTTCAATAGTTTGACGTAAGTGCACTTTAAGCTTTAGCTCAGTATTATTCCATCTGATTCCAATCAAGCCAGTAGGTTTGACTCTGTTGTTATGGTAACTATTTCAGTGATATGAAGTCTAATGTTGAAAATGTAGGAGTTAAAGCAAGTCAGGGTTCTCATGTTAACGGGTGTGGAGGCGTGGCTTTCCACAGCTGGAACTGTGCAGGACTCTTGTTTTGCAAATTATTAAAAAATAAAGGTCAGCATGTTAAATAAAATCATTACTGTGGTGTACACATTAGCTATCAAGGGTGCTAACATTAGCTAATACCATGGGATTCATTGGGTGGACTTAAGCCTTTGAGGTCTCAAAGTGTCTGTTGAAAATGCTCACAATACTTCTGGGAACATCAGCAGCAGATCTTTTTACAGTATATCTGCTGCTGACACTTGCTTCATACAGACTCGACAACGGCTGATCAGGCTTCCTGGAAATTCCCCTGTGTCGCTCTGAGGCTTTGGTTTACTGGGGGGGAGGGGAGAGGAGGGGGGAGAGAGGGAGATCATAATGGTCATTTATCTGGTAATGAAACGTCTGTTCATGTGAACCTGCCCTCTACTGCAACGCTTCATCTGCATGTCTCATCTGAAAGTCTCATCTGATCTGAAAGTCTTCTGAACATTTTGGATTCCTTGATTACAAAGTGACACTTGAGGTTTTACCGTTTGTATCTTTGTGTATTAGTGCACACCTGAACATGTCGTCTGGGTTGAGCGCAGCCAGCCAGTAGCTGTACGAGTCGGTGTAGTAGTTACAAGTTCCTCTGCCGTGACACTCGATGAAGGGAATCTTCCGGAACTGCTCAAGACAAGATCCAGGAGAGGCCAGGGGCTGACCCGAACCCTCTGCTCCGACTCCGGTTTCCTACAGCGAAATGAAAGGATGGAGCCACAGATGCCTCAGTCTGTTTTCAGAGTCTCAGAACAAAAGACATTTACTTTAACATTTGAAATTCCGCTCACCATCACAAAAGAATATCCGACCCAGAGTGGAAGCCAGCCCACTGGGCAGTCTGGAACCACACTGGTCTGGCTGTGGATGGCGATCACGTTGGCTCTGGCGTCACACACAGAACACCTACAACACAGACAAAAGCTCTTATTCTTTCCTTTATTCATCTCTTCTTTGGTGAAGGATGCTTTATTTCAGAGAGCGGCTGAAGTTTCTCCTGATGCTTCCGTTTGTTTGTACAGTCTGAAAACAACAGAAAGCTCGGGCCTGACCCCGAGTAAGCAACGATGAACAGGAAGAATCCTTGATCAGGACAACCAGCCTCACACCCTGCTCAAGGACAGATGGGTGTGGGGAAGGACAGAAAGAGGAGAGGAACACACATGCAGCCATCTGCACACTTCAGCAAGTGGAAGATGGGATGATTTTCAAAAGGTAGAAAGTTCCAGGATGTTCATTTGGATGAAAGTCTGCCATAAACTGTAAAGGAGTTTAACCTCAATTTTTTCTGGACTGGCTGCTGCGTTGTAATTTTGGGGTGTGTGTGTGTGTGTGTGTGTGTGTGTGTGTGTGTGTGTGTGTGTGTGTGTGTGTTACCTGCTAATGTAACTCCTCAGTAAATCTCCAGAGATCAGTGGCATGTTGCTCAACACCACCTCGTCGGTGGACAGCCAGTAAGAGTAGTCATTGCGAGAAGCATAGCGACAGGTGCTGTCAGTGTTGCAGAAGAGGAAGGGCATGGTGGTAAAACGAGGCAGACAACTACCCAAAGTACCTACGCAGAGAAAGAGAGAACCATCTCTGTTGGCTTTTCTGTCTGAGCAGGGTGCCACCAGTCTACACTGCCTCCACCCTCTATTTGATGCATGTCCGAGTGAGTCTTCCTACCGAGGTCTTGTCCATGAGCTCGGTTGTTACCATTGATGAAGAGCAAAGAATATCCACTGTACACCTGGGTTGAACCTGCGGGGCATTCTGGGATGTAAAGTTCCTGGCTGTGCCTGGTGAACAGGAAACTATCTTGCTGTGGTCCATCTGTGCAGGGTCCTGGTGGACCTGGAACACCTTTAGCACCAGTAGGACCTTGTAATCCAGCACTTCCTGTTGACACAGGGTCTTGTTGTGACACAGGGTCTTATGTTGTTGTCACGTTGAGCGTTTTCACAGATGACTGAACAAAAAATGTTACAAAAGAGACCAACTACTTCCTAACATGTGTTCCTTCCATTGGTGTGTATTATAAGCTAAGAATATTAGGATATTTAAACTGACCTTTTGATCCTTGAACTCCTGGTGCTCCATTTTCCCCTTTTGGTCCAGGAGGACCCTTTGGTCCTTTCCTGCCGGCCAGTCCTCTAGTGCCCTTCAAACCTGTTTTCATAAAACACAACACATTTTATCTTGGTCTAGTTTAATCATTGCATTTTACTTGAGACCCACCTGGAACACCAGGTCTTCCTGAGGCTCCTGGTGACCCTCTTTGTCCAGGGGCTCCCTGTTCTCCAGGTAATCCTTGGTCCCCTTGAAACAGCTCCAGCTGCCTGACAATGTCCTCTCCCTTTGGGCCTGCAGGAGTGAGTATAAATACTGTACTTCTGCTAGGTAGCAGAAGTACAGTAGGAGGGACCAGACAACGTGTAGCCCAAAAGACCCCCTTATGACAAGTAAAATAAATGTTCCTAGGTTTCCTTTGCCCAGGCGCGGGTCACCGGAGCCCCATCCTCGAGCCAGGCCTGTGTAAGCGGAGCACAATGGCGAGCACCCGGTGGTCCAGCCCAAAGAGGCAACGTGGGATCCCCTTCTGGTGGGCTCACCATCTGCAAGAGGGGCCAAAGAGGTTGGGTGCAGTGTGTGCTGGGTGGCAGCCGAAGGCAAGGACCTTGGCCGTCCAATCCCCGGCTGCAGAAACTGGCTCTAGGGACTTGGAATGTCACCTCCCTGATGCGTAAGGAGCCTGAGCTGGTGCGCGAGGTTGAGAAGTTGCGACTAGATCTAGTCGGCTTCACCTCGACGCAGAGCAAGAGCTCCGGAACCTGCCTTCTCGAGAGGGGTTGGACTCCCTTCCACTCTGGAGTTGCCGATAGTGAGAGGCAACGGGCAGGGGTAGCAATTCTTGTTGCCCCCCAGCTCAATGCCTGTACATTGGAGTTTATCCCAGTGAACGAGAGGGTAGCCTCCCTCCGCCTTCAGGTGGGGGAATGGATCCTGACTGTTGTTTGTGCCTATGGCCCAAACAGCAGTTTAGCGTATCCACCCTTTTTGGAGTGCTTAGAGGGAGTGCTGGAGAGTGCTCCTTCTGGGGGTTCCCTCTTCCTCCTGGGTGACTTCAACGCTCACACTGGCGGTGACAGTGAGACCTGGAGGGGCGGGATCGGAAAGAATGGCCCCCTGATCTGAACCCAAGTGATGTTCTGTTGTTGGACTTCTGTGCTCGTCACAGATTGTCCATAACGAACACCATGTTCAGGCATAAAGGTGTCCATCCGTGCACTTGGCACCCGGACACTTTAGGCTGCAGTTCGATGGTCAACTTTGTCGTCATGTCCCCGGCAGACACAAACGCATTGTGAGAGTCTGCTGGGAACGCCTGGCAGAGTCTCCTGTCAAAAGGAGCTTCAACTCCCATCTCCAGGAGAGCTTCGACCATGTCCCAGGGGAGGTGGGGACATTGAGTCCGATTGGACCATGTGCCATGCCTCCATTGTTGAGGCGGCTGACCAGTGCTGTGGTTGCAAGGTGGTCGGTGAGAACTCCAGGGTGGGTTCTCTTATCTCCGGGGCAGAAGTTGACGAGGTGTTAAAAAAGTCTTTGATGGCAGGGCCCGGGGGGGTGGATGAGATGCGCCCGGAGTTTCTTAAGGCTCTGGATGTCGTGGTTGACACGACTCCGCGTGGACATCGGGGGCGGTGCTGCTGGATTGGCAGACCGGGGTGGTGGTCCCTCTTTTTAAGAAAGGGGACCAGAAGGTGTGTTCCAACTATAGGGGAATCACACTCCTCAGCGTCCCTGGTAGGGTCTATTCAGGGGTACTGGAGAGGAGGGGCCGCAGGATAGTTGAACCTCGGATTCAGGAGGCGCAATGCGGTTTTCGTCTTGGGCATGGAACTGTGGACCAGCTCTATACACAGGTGGATTGGTTGGGCAAACTCCCAGGCACCCTGAAGGACCCTGCTGAGGGTTTTGTGGACTTGGAGAAGGCTTTCGAACATGTCCCTTGGGGAGTCCTGTGGGAGGTTCTCTGGGAGTATGGGGTGTCAGGTCCCCTGATACGGGCCACCTGCTCCCATGACCTGTGTCAGAGCTTGGTCCACATTGCTGGCAGTAAGTCAAACTCATTTCCAGTTAGGGTTGGACTCTGCCAGGGCCGCCCTTTGTCACCGATTCTGTTCAGAACTTTTATAGACAGAATTTCTAGGCGCGGCCATAGTGTTGAGGGGGTCCGATTTGGTGACCTGATCAAGTTTCTGCTCTTTGCAGATGATGTGATCCTGTTGGCTTCATCAGTCCATGACCCCCAGCTCTCACTAGATCGGTTCACAGCCAGGATGAGAATCAGCACCTCCAAATCTGAAGCCATGGTTCTCAGACGGAAAAAGGTAGAGTGCCTTCTCTCGGTCAGGGAGGAGATCCTGCCCCAGGTGGAGGAGCGAAATGTCTGGACAAGGGTGGTCCAGCCCCGGTGCTTCGGGCATCACTATAACTGCTGTCCTGTTAAATGATATTTCTCTGCTGGTTTCCCAACATCTTAAAAAAACAATTCTTGCTGGCCTGACTACAGCGGGGGAAAAATTGTTAGCTAAAAGGTGGAAACATCCTGGAAAACTCTCATTAAACTGGTGGATTCTCATTCCTTAGTGTCATGTATTTCGAGATTTGCACTGCTTGTGTGATTGGAGCCAAACAAAGCCGTGTTTGTGGTTATCAGCAGCTGAAAAACTGAAGGAACAGACTTTAAAAAAAAATAATAATCGAAATAATCATTTGTCAAAAAAAATTCTCAAACTTCTGAGCAAGCCTTTGCCTCTTTTGCCTGGTCAGCAGTTTAGTTTAGGAGTCTGAGAGGCGAAGTGGTCCGTAATGTAAATAAGGTGCTTTACAGCGACAATCCAAAGTTTGGGTTTAATTTTAAAGAACTGAGCTGCTACCGTCAAGAGGACCCCCCCAGAAACATCAGTCGACTGTCACTGGTACCTCTTCTTCCAGGAGGCCCCGGTGATCCTTCAAATCCTGGATTACCTGGTGAACCCCCATCACCGCTGATACCTGAGACAAAGTGAAATAACACTGATCCTTTTACAGTTTTATTTAATAATCACAAGAGTGCGTCAACGAACTGAACTCATGTCTCCTCCGAGTGAACCGTGACCGAACCAATGACATCATCTGGTTTTATCCCCTGAACTGAGGTCTGCTGTTCTTGGAACGTGTGCATGATACATGCAGAAAATCAGAATGACTATGTGAAACCAAACGGTGACATGTTTCTGCTCCTAGGAGACACTTGGGGATCCACCAATCAGATGGGGCTTCTGAGAGCTGGATTAAAGTGGAATCTTTGGGAAAGTTTGTCTTTGTATACGATTGAAATATTCAAGTCTTCAATTGAATGATTATTCAGTCTTTTTTTAAAAACATACACTCAGACATGTCTTCTCTGATTTTTGAGATGTGCTGACTTTGGACAGAGGCTGCTGTTTTAAAATACGCTCCACAAATAAAGTTGGAACTGAAGATTTCAAACTTGTGATTATGGTTCCTGTTTGAAACAGGAACTAATTAGTTCATTCCTTTGGGTCATCAATAAAATCGAACATCTCGCAAACTTAAGAAATCTTAAGATCGAACCTTAAGCATACTGAATAATGCTGTAGTCATGTGACCACAGCTCTTACCAAACGGTCCTGTGCAACCCATTTCTCCCATGTTGCCTTTTTGTCCAGCCAGCCCTGGTGCTCCATCGTTACCCTGTCCACAACAACAGTGACCACACGAGCTGCAGTTACTTCTTGGAACACAATAATTCAGTGGATGAGTGATGAGAGACTATAGATTCAGGGCATTTAAAATTTACTGACCTTTGTGCCTGGTAGACCAGGCTCACCAGCACAACCAGGTCGTCCCAGTGTACCTGTTGCTCCTCTACTACCTTTTTCACCTTTAAATCCAGGACCTGGGGGACCAGGAGGACCCGGGGTCCCTGGTGGTCCTGCAGAAAAAGACTGTCTGTAAGCCTCTGTTTGGTAGATTCAGAAGTCTTGTTACTAATACGGAATACGTTTGTTCTGTAGATCCTGACTACTCCTAATGGATCCATTAAGAACCTGCTCTGTAGGGGGATAACACAGGCCAGAGTTGTGCTTTGGTTGGATTCACATTGACAGCAAACAATTTGGCTTTGATGCAGTGGTGTGTGTGTGTGTGTGTGTGTGTGTGTGTGTGTGTGTGTGTGTGTGTGTGTGTGTGTGTGTGTGTGTGTGTGTGTGTGTGTGTGTGTGTGTGTGTTCCTATGTATGTTATGCCCATGTTTGTATGTGCTTTCCAGAGCACGGTTCACCAAAAATCTCAAAACCAAAGACACATTTAAAACATGTTCAACACAAGTTCTGAATTTTACACCTTTGGGTCCCCGTATTCCAGGCAATCCCTTCTGCCCTTTTTCTCCTTTAGAGCAGACTCCCTCCGTGCCAGGATAACCTGGAGGCCCTGGAACTCCAGGAGGACCGTTTGGACCTGGCTGTCCTGCAGGACCACGAGGACCAGGTTGACCACAGGGGCCAGGTTGACCTATTTCCCCAGCACACCCTGAACAGACAGCAGGAAAAGGTTAGATTAGTTCTTCCTCAGGCCAAACTGAAAAAAGACTCTTCATCACATCTGAGGACTTACCTGCACTTCCCTTTTTTCCCTCAGGGCCACGTGGTCCAATTCCAGGTTCTGTTGAGAACAACAGTTAAGAAATCAAAGACTAGAGAACAAAAGTAATAATTAATCACCGTCCATCGACAATCACATTCTAATGTCTAATTGGCTACCTCCCATGGCTCCTTTTTCTCCAGGAGGTCCAGGTATCCCATCTTGACCCTGATTTCCTCTTAGACCAGCTGGACCAGGATCCCCAGGAGCCCCCTTGTTACCTAACATGCAAAATATATTAAAAATCAGCACAGCAATTAGAATTTCACTCATTTGAAATCAACCCAGCTTCATAAATAAATGCACACAATTTTCAGAGTAGATTAAAATACTCAAGATGGAACATTTAAGAAAATATTCCGAGTCAGTCTAAAAAAATATTCCAACTCAGCCACAAAAATGATTTGTGTACCTGTGAGACCATTGGGTCCCGGTGGACCATCTCTCCCTGGAGGACCATCACAACCCTTTTCACCTGGAAATCCAGGCATTCCTGAGAGAGAGAGAGAGAGAGAGAGAGAGAGAGAGAGAGAGAGAGAGAGAGAGAGAGAGAGAGAGAGAGAGACAGACAGACAGACAGACAGACAGACAGACAGGCAGGCAGGCAGGCAGGCAGGCAGGCAGACAGACAGACAGACAGACAGAGAGACAGACAGGCAGACAGGCATTAGCTTTTTAGCTTTGACCTGGAGTCTAGCCCTGAATGTCTTCAGAATTTCCAGGTTATTTGTTAGGAACCAGCTTTGTTTTTGCTTGATGTGTTTTTTTGTTGTCCACTAGATGGCGTTGGCAACCGTTGAAGCCCAGCCAGTGACACGCAGCTGTTGCCAATTGTGATCGTCCCCGTATTTAGGACGTCGGCAGCAGGTCACCGGGGTTGGGTCGTTGAGTTACCTTCGTGGTACTTGACATTCTCGGTCTTGCCTGTTTTAGGACTTGTTTCCTGTCAGTAACTAACAATTGTTTTTCTGCTTTGAGGTCGCCACGTCCGGTTGTGAGGAACCACTTCCAGTCAGATCAGCCGTGAGATTTCCGGTCCCTGCCCAGCTGTTTTCGTCGGGTCGCCTTTTGTTTGAGTTCTGAGATCCTCCGGTGGACTCAACTCAAAACTCAAACCTGCAATTTTTAAAACCCCACGGTAAACCCCACGGTAAACCCCACGGTAAACAACACAGTAAACAACACAGTAAACCCCAAAGTAAACCACACAGTAAACCCCACGGTAAACCCCACGGTAAACAACACGGTAAACAACACAGTAAACCCCAAAGTAAACCACACAGTAAACCCCACGGTAAACCCCACGGTAAACAACACGGTAAACAACACAGTAAACCCCACGGTAAACCCCACGGTAAACCCCACGGTAAACCCCACGGTAAACCCCACGGTAAACAACACAGTAAACAACACAGTAAACCCCAAAGTAAACCCCACGGTAAACCCCATGGTAAACCCCACGGTAAACCCCACAGTAAACCCCACGGTAAACAACACAGTAAACCCCATGATAAACCCCACAATAAACCCCACAGTAAACCCCACGGTAAACCCCACAGTAAACCCAACGGTAAAGCCCACGGTAAACCCCATGTTAAGACCTGAAATGACGTTTACCAGGATGTCTGAGCTGGTGGTCACAGATAAACGTGATATCGGGGAAAGATAAAAACAAAAAGCGATTACTCGACCAGGGAGTTGTTGGAAACCAGACAGGGTTGTAACTTCTTCCACTGATGCTAAGCTTATGCACATAAGCTCACTTTAAATAAACAAGTGTATTTTGAAAGTAAAGCTGTTGTTTCCTGTATGCAGACAGCGTGCTGGCTAGTTTGCCACCAGTGCTAACTCCATCCTCTGCATTAGTTTGCCATTACTTTACTTCTGTGACAAAAACATAAATGCAGCCTGTCAGCAGTATTTGACAACATAATCTAGTGTTATTCTTGGTGAAAAAGTTGCTTTTACGTGTTGCAGTTACTTGTGTGCATTTTTTTGGTGAAGTCTTACTACGGTTGGAGGACACTGTGGAGGACACTCTGATCCATCCATGAGTGTCCTCCACAGTTGTTGTTTGGGTTTACATTAGAGTTTAGTACTGCATTGCTAGACTGCACTGCTGTAGACCCCATCCATGTCAAGCTAGTACTCAACTACACTGTAGCGGAAAAGCACCAATAGAACTTCCTGAGTTAGAATCAAACCCAGAAGGTCTTCATTGAGAAGACACCAAAGTCACGCTGCTATCCACAACATTGACAAGATGTAAACACAGATGTTGTGTATAAATACAGAGTAGAGCATCATACCTCTGCATCCTGAAGGTCCTGTATCACCTCGGGCTCCACAAGGGCCACAGTTTCCTGGAGGGCCAGAGTTCCCTACTTCTCCTGGAATACCTTTTGTACCCGGAGGTCCTGGACTTCCTGGATTACCCTAAGGGGGGGGGGGGGGGGGGGGGGGG
>BJFM01001963.1:0-16605 GCA_016586285.1 Arothron firmamentum | reverse complement strand
AGAGACACCTATAAATTTATTCCATAAAAAAATATTTTTGTAGCTATTTTTTTTCCCAATCCAGAACAAAAGAGATAGTCAATAATGGATGGATAGAATCTGCATTCAACCAGTCTTCAGTTTAACTTTATTTTTACAACATCTGTTACTATAGGTGTCGTCTCTGAAGTCTTCACAGAAATCTAGGGCCTGACCCCCAACTAGAAACAGTGTCAGGGAAAGCTCTCTAGGGAGAACCTCTAGTACCAGCGTGGCCAACCCAGTCCTATCAGAGCCACAATCCAGCAGGTTTTCCATCCTACTCGGTACACAACAGCTCTCACCTGGAACCACCAAGTAGACAACTGCTGTCACCAAGGGAACGAGGATTCCAGGGAAACCTGTCATCTACCCGGTAGGATGGAAAACCTGCTGGGTTCACCTTCACTACAGCTGTGATGGTGCTATTTTTTTCTTGAAACCTGATTCATATTTTTGATAAGAAGACACTGAAATATAAAAACTCCTTTACTTGCTCTCTCACAACAGCATCAGAGTAGGTACTGATCTAAAATTAGTTATAAAAAGTTAGTTAAAAAGGCTGAGCCAGCGATTTTAACAAAAGCAGATTTCCATACAGAAGGAATTTCATTTGTTTCAACCTTTTGTGGAAACTGCGAATCACACTGGAGCTGACAAACCAACATTGCCTCATTTGTATTTTTGTGAATGTGAGCACCTTGTCTCCAGGGAATCCTTTGGGTCCTATCCCAACTGGACTAGGGTCTCCTTTCGAACCTTTAAATCCTTCTATTCCAGGTTTTCCATCTGAACCTTTTTTTCCACATTGACCTGTTAACCCCTTTTCACCCTTAAAACCTAGGAGACAATGAAAAAGTTACCTTTTTCCACACAACAGCAATTTGATAGTTGATTGAGAATTAACTAATATGAGAATATTTTTTCTTTTGTTGGAATATCACCTGGCTTCCCCATCTCTCCAATGGATCCCATAATTCCTGAGGGACCGGGAGTACCTTTTGCTCCATCTCCACCAGGATCTCCAGGAGGGCCTTAAATCAGAAAAGGTTTCAACCAAATATGTCTCGTTAGCATGGTATCTGTCAAACTCTGCTTCCTTTTTCACCTGCTGGCCCAGCACCTCCAGTTGCACCATTGCTGCCATCCTGGCCCTCTGATCCTGGAGGACCCCTTTCCCCTTTAGAACCAGTGACACCAGTGGGCCCTAAAGGTGAGTCAAAAGGTACTGTATATCCAACATGGTGGGTTAGAGTAACCAAACCAATGGTGATTTAGTTGGTGCTCCACTGATCCCTGGCAAATGTTTTCTTATAAGAAGTTTTTTTATTGAAAAAGAAAAAGGATTTTGAATGAATGCTAATCACCATCGGTATCTGTAGAGTTTTTTTTATTTTTTATCCAAATGTACATTTCTTACTGGAATAAACAGAAAACTGTACCAGGTTGTCCAGAGTCTCCTGGGGCTCCATATGTCTCCACAACAGTCTGGATTCCCTTTACTCCAGGTACTCCTCTATCCCCCTGTGGTCCTTGAGACCCTTGAGCCCCATGGACCCCATGTATACCCATCTGACCTAAAGGACAAAAAAATATGTCACTATTTAGAAAACTATCAATAGAGTAATTCATGCATAAGTAAAATAAAATGAAACCTTTTGACCCTGGTTGTCCAGTCTCCCCTTGTTTTCCATCAGTCCCAGGTCTCCCAAGCACTCCTGGAGGACCTTCAGCCCCTTTTAGCCCTAACAAAGACACATACATGAACTGAATTTTGTTCTCATAATGACAGCAGAGTGTTCAAATTATCAACAAAGTTGTAATCCTTTGGCACCCAAAGTTCAGCACAATCAGCCCAGAAGGTGGTTTAATGTGTCAGGGGAAAACAACAAAATGTCCTCAACCCCTCACCTTTTCTTCCTGTAACTCCAGCAGTCCCTCTGACGCCCTTCAGACCAATTTGTCCTACTGGTCCTGGAAGTCCATCAACTCCTGATACCCCATATGGCCCCTGACTTCCAGGCGATCCTGTACCTGGTGGGCCACGCTCACCTTGCACACCCTTTGAGCCACGGGGGCCTGCAAATGTAAATACTTTGTTTCTGGACTTTTTAATTGTGGTTCAATTTGTTAGATCAGAATCAACAAACTCTCCAGTTGTACAAAAATTTCAGATCCTTCTGGGCCCAAACTCTTTATGAAAGGCGTTTTCTGCACCCAGTGCACAGCATCTTTTGGTGAAATGATATTGCACCTGTGAATCCAATGACACCAAGAGGACCTTCCTCTCCTTTTGTTCCAGTAGCTCCAGGTAGACACAACCCAGTGGAACCAATGGCACCAGGAACACCAGGCAGACCTTTCTGACCTTAAAAAGTCCAATGAACTTTAGCTAGTTTCAATCAGGTGTAGTTTGTTTTAAAATCACACTCATCTTTTATTTTTTTGATAGTAGACAACTAGATCTGGAGACAAGTGAGAGAATAAATACTAATTCGGAATTTAGGTAGACGCCACCCACACCTCAGTCAAAGTTTTCATTGCTTCCTTCAGGTGGCCAATATGCCCTGCTAAGGTGTGCCTTATGCTCTGTACATTTGGCTATCTTATGGACAACTGGCTGCATAGAAAATTACCCTCTTGCCGATAATAAAGATTTTGATTGATTCTGTTCATCTCTCTGTCAAGTGAAAAAAATAATAACAAATATACAGACATGAACCAGATCTAGACCAGCTGTTGTGTACATATTTACTCTAAATAACTATTTAGTTGACAAGGAGTTAAAGTGCAGAGATCGGATCAGAGTTATCCAGATCCTTACAGTTCTGATCAAATCATGTTTGAGAGTATCACCTTTTTCGCCTGGTGGACCAATTTGTCCTTGAGTTCCTTGCATTCCTTTGGGTCCTTGAAGTCCAGGTTCTCCTTGGGGCCCTACAGAACCATCTTCTCCTGCTGGCCCTAACTGACCCTGCTGACCAGGGAACCCAAACCCTTGGTCCCCCTGTGATTGCAACAACAGTAAACCAGTGTCAGAGTTTCACCACCTTTTGGGTTCACTTAGGTTGTTCGCTCATCAAGTTGTTCATGAGTGAGACAAATGTCTATCCAGGAAAAATAATAAAAAATAAATATGCTATGTAAAATAGTCAACCATTTGCTATTGTTACGTTTAGAACTTCCTAAGACTTACCTTGGGACCTGGCATACCCGGTGGACCTGATGGCCCAGCCCGTCCTTTAATACCGAAACTTGGTAACCCCGGAGCTCCTGGAGCTCCCTTGATTCCTGAACCCAGAAAATACTGCTTATTGACAGATAGCGATATTTAGCACAGTAATAAACTGTATGAACCCGACCTTTGACCCCTGGAAAGCCTGGAGGGCCATAAACTGAAAATCCATCGTCTCCTCTTTTTCCCTTTGGACCAACAGGTCCAGGCTCCCCTGGAACTCCTAAAGCACCTGAAACCAGAGACAGCTTGTAAGTCCAATTATTGGGGCCATTCACAGTGAAATTCATATATTTAATTAAAAAAAATGTTAATTGTTTAAAAATGATCAAAAAAATAATGTCACTGTGATTTTTTTTATTATTATTATTTGTTTGTTTGTTTGCTTGGTTCTTCTTTGGAGTGACACCTGTCTCACCTTCAGGTCCAGGATTTCCAAGTAAACCTTTTTGTCCTTTCTGTCCTGGGTCACCTGGAGAGGTCCTGATTTCACCTGGAGAACCTTTTTCACCTAAAGAGTGACACAAACCAAACCTTTACCTTAGCAATCAGTGAAACAACACACAAGAAGAGTCAAGTGAAAGACTAAAACTTCAGCAGAGTTAAAGGTTTGAGTATATACACGCCTCTCCTTCCCAAAGAAACATGAGTGGAGATACACGTTTCTTGACAGATGATACATTTTTCAGACTCACCTGAATTTCCAGGGTCTCCTTGTTGTCCCGGAACTCCTTCAAGGCCTTTAGGTCCTTGAGGTCCAGGAGCCCCAATTCCAAGTGATCCGGGAGGTCCAATCTGCCCTAAGAGTCCTTTGGGTCCACTCTCTCCAAGTGGGCCTGGGTCACCCTTCTGCCCCAGTGGCCCCTGACAATGAAGATATTAAACAGTGCGATGAAAGATGCACAACACCCTAGCATTGGATCATCTTGGTTTTTAGGCAAAAAGGTCTGGACCAGACACTCACGGGTTGTCCTTTTGGTCCTTTAACACCTTTTATTCCAATAACTCCTCGAAGCCCTGTTTTCCCCTCAATGCCAGGGCGTCCTGCTGTCCCCCAGTCCCCATCCTCACCCTTTAACCCCAGCCTTTGCATGACTCCTGGGTTACCCATTAGACCCGGGCGACCAGGTGGTCCAGGAACACCAAAGGGTCCCTGAAAACATCACAGAACAGTAAATTCCTGCTGATAAATCAACACTTTTGAAAACTACTTGAATCTTTTCAGTCAGAAAGTTGATCTGTGATTGGACATAAAAAAGAAGCAGCATTATTATTCAGATTTAGCCAGTCTTCCACTGTGGCACATCGATCAGTTTCACAACATAATTGCTCAGGGGATTTTTAAATCATCAGAAAAACTTTGCAAATGCATCACTGTTTCAAAGAAGGCCATGGAGGTTATGACCTGTGCACCAGGGACCCCTTGAACACCTTTGGCTCCTTTGTCACCTTTGTCTCCTTCAAATCCAAAAGAGCCTGAAAACATCCACAACACAAAAAGTCGTTTAGTCTGTTGATTTTACATTCCACAAACACAGATGTATTAGTGAGAATGAATTGACACAATAGTCAACCATCAAGAATAACCAATAATAAAATCATAAAATCAAATCAGGAGTCCTTTTACCTGCCAGTCCAGCTTCACCTGGCCTTCCTGGTTCTCCTGGGGGGCCAGGAGGGCCAAAAACAGTTTGACAAGAGAAGCACACCTCACCCTTCTCACCTGACCATCCAAAGACACACAGATGACGTAAACTGTCAGTCTCTCTCATAACTTGCTGGTATATTGTTTTCTGTGTTGCAAAATAAAAATGTGATTATTTCCTCTTCCTGCCACTCACCCTTCTCTCCATTTTCCCCTCTTGTTCCAGGAAGTCCTAACAGTCCTTTTGAACCTTTGTTGCCTGAACGACCAATGTCTCCCAACAGGAAATCTGAGAAACACAAAGTAAACAGGACCATCATACCTGTGAGATGGTGCTAGGAAACATATTTATATGGATTCATTCATGTAATAGAGCATTTTCCAGTTTCTTATTTTTTTTCAGAGAGGTTCCTCTAAACTGTGAGATGTTGTCTGAAGGTTTTCATAGCCAAACAACACCTGGATTTGGCACTAGAGGCTGGAAATCTTTGGAAGGCCACAAGCGAATACCTGGTCCTTCTATAAATCTGGTGGGTGTGGCTAAATGCCTGGACAAAAAATTTAAAAGGCATCAGCCAAAAAAACAGGAAGGCATCGTCCAGAACTGCAAAATATCAAGCAAGATGCTAAATGGACGACATTTATATTTCTATCCATCATTAACTAGTGACAGTTCTTCACATGACAAATCTGGATTCATTTGTTCACACTCACTAAGTTCTCCTGATGAGCAGGTGGTGCTGATGAGGAGGGAAAAAAATAACAGATCACCAACGACACTGACGTGTCAGCAAAGGCCTGGAATCAAACCAATGACCTTTGCTTCACGAAAAGGAACTAGGCACCTGAAATACAGCTGAGAACTTTACCTGGTATTCCAGGTTCTCCTCGGTCTCCTTCACTTCCAGGAATTCCTGGAACTCCATTTTGTCCAGGTGGCCCAGTGCTCATAGGTCCTGGATTTCCAGGTTCTCCTTTGGGTCCAGTTAAGCCGGGTGGTCCCCAGGGTCCTGGA
Source organism: Arothron firmamentum (assembly GCA_016586285.1). Taxonomy (NCBI): domain Eukaryota; kingdom Metazoa; phylum Chordata; class Actinopteri; order Tetraodontiformes; family Tetraodontidae; genus Arothron; species Arothron firmamentum. The sequence continues at coordinate 10,692 of BJFM01001963.1, read as the reverse complement.
GGGCCTGGTACAGCCAGACCTCGAAGGCAGAAGGAAGCCACCGATCATTAGAGAGGAGAACTGTGCCCTTCATAAATTCCACTTTCATCTACTTTCCTGTCTATTTCATTCATAGATGAAGATAAATCAACTTTCCTGTTTACAGAGTCACAAGTACCTGGTTCTCCTTGAAGTCCAGGAAAACCAATAAGCCCTTTGAGAAGGTGAGAAGAACATCAAATCATCTTAACATTTCCATCAGTCCATTGTGCTGGCTGGAACACACCAGCCAGCACACAGAAGTGGATGACCTGGTCACTTAACGTTCTCAGAACTTCTTTACATCTTCACCTTTTTTGTGTTTATGTGTATCCATCTACAGGTATTGCTGACCCCATAGATGCACCCTGACCTGCTGACCTCTGACCCCGATGACCTGCTAATCTTTAGGTCTGAATCCTTTGTGTACAATAGGGGAAATAATTAGAAATGATTTGATCTGCTAAATTTGTTCAGTTGCTCAGCCTCTAATTTTTATATTTCAATATTCAGAATGGTGAAAGCTGGCATCAAAAAACAGAACATTTATTTGGTTAAATAAGTATTTGATTCTCAAGCAAAACACAGGTAAGAACTTGTGAAGGAGCACTTGCTGGCGAACAGCAGTGAGACCCAGTGGGTCAGCAGGTTTGCTCAGAGCTCAGGAGGGATTCTGGCTTTTTTACAGAAATTCTGTCTATGACCATCATCAGTGAAGCCTAGCCCTGATCATTAATCCCCAACCGTAATCGCTGAACCCCAACCCTAAGCCTACCTTGTTCTCCAGGGACACCAGTAGCTCCACGGGGCCCGGGGACCCCACGCTGCCCTTTCACAAATATGTTATTCCACACTGTCTACAATCACAGATATGAAAACGTTACTGGGGCAACAATCGCAGTAATGAGGGTGGACACACAGATACCTGCCCAGGGACAGGAGATGAGAAGAGAACCTCACAACTAAACACTGACTTGTTTGCCACCCTTCCTGACTAATCCTCTTTTCAGACCAACTCATACAGTAAATAGGGAGAAGCCACAAAATACAGTTTAAAAAGACAAGTAAAAAATGATTCATCTATAAATCTGGCTAAAATCTTGTTTTGTGGTGAGCTGCAAGGAAGACGTCGGTAGAGAGATTCACAGCTGGTGCACCTTCATCTGTGAGTTAGGGCTTGCACCGCTGATGCCTTCACAACCGCTGTTTGGATCTGAAGGTGGAAGGTGAATGTCTCAACCTGCTGTTCTGCCTCCAGTGTAGAAGCATTCTTCATTGTATTGTTATCATTGCCAAAAAAAAAGTAAAAATAAAGGGACCAATGAAAACACACATCCCAGTTCAGCCGAAAATCTCAACTGAACAGTGAAACAAATGCTTCCAGGGTGTACGAGGTGGAACCACCAGCAGCTTCGATCCACGAGCTGCAGCAGCAGGTCCACTTCTGCTCATACTTTCAGTTCCTCATCATTTGCACTGGTCACTTAAGAGACAATGGACGATTTCACAGATGGACAATTAAAACAGAGACACTTTAATAGCTGGTCTGCTTTACCGACTGTTCTATGGCTCATGGATGGCTGTGTGTGTGTGTGTGTGTGTGTGTGTGTGTGTGTGTGTGTGTGTGTGTGAGTGTGTGTGTGTGTGTGTGTGTGTGTGTGTGTGTGTGTGTGTGTGTGTGTGTGTGTGTGTGTGTGTGTGTGTGTGTGAGTGTGAGTGTGTGTGTGTGTGTGTGTGTACTCTAAGTTACGTCGCCCTCTTTCACTGGTTGGTCCAGAAAGCTTCTTTCCCATCTTTGTCGAGCTGCTGCTGCTACAGAGAAACAGCTCTGAGCTGATTTGGGCTTGAGACTGAAGGCTGAACTAACTTCCTACTGATTCAGTTTCCGCCTGGTTGTCCCAGTTCCACTGTAATGGTTATTGATGGTGATGCTAGTTGGGAGTAACAGCTTCACAGGAGCTCTTCTTTTGGGGGCCACTCCTCTTGCTTGTTTCATACGAAACAAAAGAGTAAAGCAGGTAGACTCACCTCTCCTGGAAGTCCAGGAAAACCACGGTCACCTTTTTCTCCCTGCAAACGCACAATTGACAAGACAATCTAAAGTTGTCCACTACTACAGAGTATACTACTGCAGTAGTACTTCATGCGGTACCCACCTCAGTGCTTTCAATCCCTGGAGGACCGAGGAAGCCCCGGGCCCCGGGTTCACCCTGCAGACGGACACATCATTCAATTTTGACATCAGAGCTCCTTTAATGCACCTTCACATTAGCTTAGCATGCTACCTGTTCTCCCAGCTCTCCAGGAACTCCGTCCTTCCCAGGTTTACCCTGAAATATGTCAGAGCGGGATTTCAGGAAGAAAAGTACGAATTTAGAAATAGGATGAATAATGACGATAATGTGATCAGGGCTTACCTGTGGACCAGGATCACCACGTACACCTTTATCTCCCTTAGGCCCCAGTTTACCCGGGACACCCTTCAAGACAAAAGCAACACACAGTTACAGGGAAGGCAGATGTGAGACAGGCCTGAAATCACAGCAGGATGTGAGACGGTTATCTTGCAGAAAGACAGCCATGACTCACAGAAAGTCCACGGCAACCTTTTTCTCCAGCATCACCTGGTTCTCCCTGAAAAATCACAGTGAGAGACAGACAGGTAATCAGACAGGTAATCGGACAGACAGGTAGTCAGACAGGTAATCGGACTGACAGGTAATCAGACAGGTAATCGGACAGACAGGTAGTCAGACAGGTAATCGGACAGACAGGTAATCAGACAGGTAATCAGACAGACAGGTAATCAGACAGGTAATCAGACAGGTAATCAGACAGACAGGTAATCAGACTGGTAATCGGACAGACAGGTAATCAGACAGGTAATCGGACAGACAGGTAATCAGACAGACAGGTAATCAGACAGGTAATCGGACAGACAGGTAATCAGACAAACAGGTAATCAGACAGGTAATCGGACAGACAGGTAATCAGACAAACAGGTAATCAGACAGGTAATCGGACAGACAGGTAATCAGACAGACAGGTAATCAGACAGGTAATCGGACAGACAGGTAATCAGACAGACAGGTAATCAGACAGGTAATCGGACAGACAGACCTTCAGTTCTTTTGGACCTTCTGCATACAGTTTGATTCCCTTTTGACCAGGAATTCCTGGAGGCCCTTGGTCACCCTGTTAAAATAAAATAAATAAATAAAGATAAGTTCGAGGGAAGAGTGATTTTTTTTTTCCTGTTTGATTCTGTTTATTGTTTTCAACATTTTGGGTGAATATTGAAGACAACCAAACTATAACGGGATGCTTGGATGTGTGTGTGCCAGCGAGCTGTGTGTCTTGTCAAGAGTGGGTTCCTCTCATTGGCCGTGAGGCTTCAGATCTTTCAGGGTTGCTTTTGGCCCCACTGACTCCAGCCCTGATCACAGCAAACAAGCACGACCCCAGTGGAGCTCTGAGAGTCCAAATTCAAGGTTTTAGTTCTTGTAAAACAGTGTGTGGTTCCACCTAGAAAGGCTGGAGGAGGAGCTGTGATGGTCTGGAGAAGCTTTGCTGCTGAAAGTCTAAATGATTTGTTCAGACTTGGTGTTGTCAGACTGGTAGTTTACCAGAATAACCAGAAGAGCCCATGGCAGTGGGCTCAGGGTTAGGGCTGATCACCACAGCCTGATCAGTGGTTGAAGAGATGATCACCTGAAGGCCAGACTGATGTTTGCTTGATGGCTGCTAATGATCTTGCTCTTTCAAACCTGCGTCCTGTCCTCTTTGGACCGGCTCTCATACCTGTTAGTGGTTGGCCGTCCTTAGATCAAACACACACTTTTGCAGATTTGTCAGTGATGTCAAGGCAGAGAAAAACAAACATTTCCTCCTGTTGAAATGTGGTTTTGTGACTGTGGGTCAACAGGTCTTTATGCTGTTGTGGAGGAAATGCTGTCTCCTCTTCTCCAAACACGTATGTTTTAGTCTGTAGACTCTGGATTCACCAATGTTCTCTCCATTATCCAGGTTGTCTCTCCACTCTTAAAGCCCACTGAGAGTCAGATCCAGTCACTGCCTGGAGTAAGATCAGCTGTTTGCTGGGAACCTGCTCACCTTCTGTCCCTGAGGACCTGGGATCACTGGACTGGGACCCTCTTGACCCTGAAACAACAACACATTGTCATCAGAAGTCTGTGCCAAAAAAGTCAAAGTCAAAGTCAACTTTATTTGTCAGATATGCTGTACATGCACGACGTAGAGCAGAACTGAAATTGCAGTCCCCTCGGACCCCCGGTGCAGCAAAGTAACAACTAAATAAAACTACTCTAACTAAACAAAATAAAAACTACCTTAAAAACTACAATTAACCTTCACAGGCAACAATATACAGTATAAACTTTTGTGATCTAAGTCACATGACCTCAGGTCAGCTGACTGACCTTGTTTCCTGGTAACCCTGGGACACCAGGCATCCCCTGAAAGAAGACAACAAACACAAGTGATGATTTGTTTTGAACTCAAAATGTTGTAGTCATTCATACTGGTCTGAAAACTGGTCTATACAGGAAGTCCGGCCAATCCGTGTGCGCCTGGTAGGCCTGGTTCCCCAGGGTCTCCTCTCAGCCCCTGAAAAGCAAGCATCCAACAAGGCTTACTCTTGATGGAACTAGACTCTTTCTTGCATCTTTAAAAACTTTGTTTAAAAAAAATCAAATAGAGATGAGTTTGGTTAACGATTGGATACAGATGCGTACATTATTGAGAGGCATTCACTTCTATACCTTCTGTTATACCTATAACATTTGTTGAAATATTTTACATCTAATCTGGATTTTATGGGCAGCCAATGAGGTGAAGCCAACCCAGTCATGTGACCTCTCTGGCTGCAGCATGGAGGAGGATCTGACAGAATTCTTCAGACCTCCTGAATCTCAACAGTCCAGCCTGGATTCAACACTGGAGGAGCTTTAAGCATCATGCAGAATCAGGCTGATCTGATCTTTGGAAAGTTTGACTCATTTAAAAAAGTACTTCTGGAGACCTTTTATTTCAGGGTTAAAGGACAAATCCAGGTCAAAGGTCACCCCAAGGTTCCTCACAGATAAACTAGAGGCTGAAGAGATGATCCTCTCGAGAAATGATGTGGTCAGCTGATCTGTTCTTTAGGAGTTCAGGACCAAACACGACCACCTCAGTTTGGTCTGAGAATGAAGAAGGAGGACGTTTGGAACCAGCCTATCTGGTGAATCTGATCTGAACCAGTTTAGTCCCAGTGTCCCTCTCCAGTCTCTGTCACAGGATTCTCTGATCAACCGTATGAGAGGCAGCACAAAGGTCCAGCAGAACCAGCACAGAAATCAATCCACTGTGAAGCTTTCAGAAGATCATCAGGAACTTTAACAAGTGCTGTAATGGTTATGGTTTCACTAGTGAAGAAGCTCAGGAAGTCTTGAGGAACTGACTCTGAGGAGGTCTGGCTACATAGCTGAGATGAAATATGGGATGTTTCTAGCTTTCTACCTGTTCCCCGTCTGGTCCGTGCAGTCCTCTCTCTCCGTTGATATCTGGGGGGATGGGGTAAACCCGCGTTTCTCCCTGAGAGGAGCAAACAGAGGGTTAGAGTTAGTCCAGTCTGAGTCAGCAGGTCCTTGTCATTCAGTCATCTGCGGACCAAGTGAAAGTTACCTTTGCACCTCCTGGTCCTGGTTCACCCTGAAACACATCAGCAGTGAGCAATGGCTAGTTTAGCATCAATCTTTTGTCACTCAAGTATATGATGAGCAGGTTGCCACTGTCAAACAGAATTTACCTGAAGGCCGACACGTCCTGGAGACCCAGGAAATCCTGGAAAACCAACTTCTCCCTGTGAGACACCAGAGATGTGGAACAGGAACTTGGCTGGAGCTCTGCAAATTAAAGCTACAAGCTAAGACGCTAGCAGATAAGAGCTCTTTTTTACAATGAACTCTCCTGAACAACCTCGCTGTGAGAAATTATGGAAAAAAAAGCCTCTAATCTGGTCTGCTTCATCCATCTTCAACCATATTCTAGTCGCTGTGGAACACTTTTGGCTTCTTCTGTTTGTTTCCATTTTCATGAATGTGACTAACCTCCAATCAGATCCAACCCATTTCTTGGGTTTTTGGGACCTCACCATCATTTTACCTTTGTCCCATTGCATCCTGGGAATCCAGATTGACCAGTGAAACCTTCGTGCCCAGGAAGTCCCTGAAAAAAAGTGAGAGAATAAAATTAGTTTGTCTGGAATGTATCCAAATCTTGAAGAGAACATCTTAAGAACTCAATGGAAACAGTCCTCACTGGCAGTCCCGGGGGTCCAGGCAAACCAGGTCTTCCTGGAAGTCCCTAAAAAAAAAATAAGTAAGATGAGCTGATGTCTGAATGTGTTATCAGAATTGTTCAGTCAGCAGAGTGTCACCCGTGATCCTTTCAGCCCCGAAGCTCCTGGTGCTCCACGGTCTCCCTGATGAGGCCAAAACAGTATTTATAAGATCTAACAACAGAAACTTGATTTGTACCAAATCTAAAACCATTTACTTCGATGACTGACCTTTTCTCCTGGAGAACCCTGCTGGCCTTCATTTCCAGGGTAACCAATGACACCAGGTAGGCCACCGTATCCTGGGAAACCAGGCTCTCCCTGTGAGAACCAGCTGAGCTCAGGAGTGTTGGAAAGGTGGATCCAGGAATAGACCCAAAGAGTGTGCACAGATCCTGGCTGTGGTCCAGGATGAACGCTTCATGTTCAGCAGACTCTAACCACCTTTTTCACTCCTCAAACTCCCACCTGGGTGGTCCGCTCCAGCAGATATCAGCTACATCTCATCTGCATTCATCACTTTCCAGCTGCTTTGTCTTAAATGCCAAATCTGCCTCTTAGAAATGGTTCTGTTGAAGTTGGTCTGAAAAGGTGCCTCTATCCTGTTATTGTTAATGATTTTCTTCTTCTATTGCTCTGAGAAGAGCCCTTTCTGCAGGAGCAGAGCATCACCAGCAGAGGGTAGCAGACATGAATGAACCATCTTCAGCAGGCACCATCAGTCACACTCCTCATCTAACCGTCACCTGACACCATCCACCTTCTCACAAATGATCACAATTTCATTTTTACAGAAAATGTTGAGGAGCCTGATAGAACCCACAGACAGGGTGTCTTCTGACTCATTCTGCTGTGACATCATCAGGTATTCTTACCTTTTGACCTTTGACACCATCGCAGTGACACAGAAACTTCCCCGTGCAGATACAGACCTGCACAGAAAGACATAGTAGACTGTTTGTAGCTTGTCCAGAACCTCCTGCAAGTCCTGGAACAGGTCTGAGATGAGCTGGGTGCAGAACCCAAGAGGTTAGGGTGTGACGTAGGTCTGCAGGTGGAAATGCAGAATGTTGTGACTGAAGCTGCATGTTGGATCAAGTTGTGATTATCTGTGCGACATGTTTCTGTGGGTCCGAACCCAAACACCTTCATGTATCTGCAGGTGGAGGAGAAGAAGGCTGATGAAGCTCTGATTGTATTTTATCTTTGTTCCTGTCTCAACATGCTGCTGCCACATGAGCTGCAGCACAGCATCATCGCTAGCATGAAAGCAGGTGGAACGCACGCAGACCACGCTCTCATCTGGCTTAACCAGTTCTCTGCTCGGGTTTTCTCTTTTTCGCCAAAGAGTGACAGAGGTTCTGTTCTGATCTAAAACTCTTTAGTAGAGCAGAAGAGCAGCAAGGTGGAGCGAGTGCTCCGTCACCATTACAGCAGCAAGAATAGCAAAACCATCCAGTTCTGTCAAATAAAAGCACGAATAGAATAGAATAGAATAGAATAGAATAGAATAGAATAGAATAGAAAAACTTTATTCATCCCAGACACAGGAAATTCTCCTGTTCCAGTAACATCATCAGCATAACCACAATAACAATCACAATAATATTTACAGCAAGATAATGAACAAGATGGAGATGTGCAAGTACAACTGAGAGTCTGTGTGTGTGTGTGTGTGTGTGTGTGTGTGTGTGTGTGTGTGTGTGTGTGTGTGTGTGTGTGTGTGTGTGTGTGTGTGTGTGTGTGTGAGAGAGAGAGTGTGTGTGTATGTATGGACACCAACTATTCCAACAAGAGTCAGGACAGGTCCTCGAGCTGGTACCACTCACTTTGGATCAGAGTGTGGATGGCCCATGACCAGAGAGAGAGAGAGAGAGAGAGAGCGAGAGAGAGAGAGACAGACAGAGAGAGAGAGACGGAGACAGAGAGAGAGAGACAGAGAGAGAGACAGAGAGAGAGAGAGCGGGAAAGAGACGGAGACAGACAGAGAGAGAGTTACAGAGACAGAGAGAAATGCATCATTCAACACCACACTTCCTGTTTTACCTTTTCAAAGTAAAACTATGGTCTCTCTGTAATCCAGAACAGCATGACAGTAAACATCCCAAAGATCGGAAACAGTCACGTTTAATAGGACTGCAACTGTCTTTATGAAACATCAATGTTACACAAACTACTAACTAAAACTACTAGTATAAATAATAACAATAATAACACAGGTAAGAGCAGCAGGCAGAGGTACCGTCAGTTCAGCTGCAGCTAAGCACCATCACACTGCAGCTGCTTGTTTTCCATGATGACTCAAGTTTGTGGAAAAGATGCAAAATCTGAAAAAAGTGCCTGATATTTTCACATGTTTACATCAAACATAAAAAAGATGATTACTTTTACGGGCGAGAGTCATTATTCTGTTGGGGCTCAAGCTTTGCCCATTGTTCTATGCTGGTGGTGACGGTGCCAGAGACACAACAACCACACAGCACTTTTATTTTGTCGTCCCCGAGGGAAACAGTGTTCTGCCCTGCTGTAGTGTGTGTGTGTGTGTGTATGTGTGTGTGTGTGTGTGTGTGTGTGTGTGCACTGATGGATGCAGACTGGAGTGACAAACTGTGTGTGTGACAGTCTGACATGAAAACTGCACGAAGCTCTGGACTGAGCACAAGATCATCCGGTAGGTCAGCCTGTGTGTGTGTGTGTGTGTGTGTGTGTGTGTGTGTGTGTGTGTGTGTGTGTGTGTGTGTGTGTGTGTGTGTGTGTGTGAGAGAGAGAGAGAGAGAGAGAGAGAGAGAGAGAGAGAGAGAGAGAGAGAGAGAGTTGGCACCTCAGAAATCTGCTCAGTAACTGCAGCAAAGCTACCGTGTCTCCTTGAAGGGGTAACAAGTTTTCTTTGGCAGTTCAATGATTGAAAACTGTTTCACAGACTAGTGAAGTTTATAGAAGAGAGATTTAAAGTGTATGGAAGCAACTTCCTGTAACGAAGCGACTTCCTGTAACGAAGCGACTTCCTGTAACGAAGCGACTTCCTGTAACGAAGCAACTTCCTGTAACGAAGCGACTTCCTGTAACGAAGCGACTTCCTGTAACGAAGCGACTTCCTGTAACGAAGCGACTTCCTGTAACGAAGCAACTTACTGTAACGAAGCGACTTCCTGTAACGAAGCGACTTCCTGTAAGGAAACGATTTCCTGTAACGACGCGGCTTCCTGTAACGACGCGTCTTCCTGTAACGAAGTGACTTCCTGTAACGAAGCATCTTCCTGTAACGACGCGACTTCCTGTAACGGCGCGTCTTCCTGTAACGAAGCGACTTCCTGTAACGGCGCGACTTCCTGTGAGGAAGCGATTTCCTGTAACGACGCGGCTTCCTGTAACGAAGCGACTTCCTGTAACGAAGCGACTTCCTGTAACGACACATCTTCCTGTAACGACGCGACTTCCTGTAACGGCGCGACTTCCTGTAACGAAGCGACTTCCTGTAACAAAGCGATTTCCTGTAACGACGCGGCTTCCTGTAACGAAGCGACTTCCTGTAACGGCGCGACTTCCTGTAACGAAGCGACTTCCTGTAACGAAGCGATTTCCTGTAACGACGCGGCTTCCTGTAACGAAGCGACTTCCTGTAACGACGCGACTTCCTGTAACGAAGCGACTTCCTGTAACGACACATCTTCCTGTAACGACGCGACTTCCTGTAACGATGCATCTTCCTGTAACGACGCGACTTCCTGTAACGACGCGTCTTCCTGTAACGAAGCGATTTCCTGTAACGACGCGTCTTCCTGTAACGACGCGACTTCCTGTAACGAAGCGATTTCCTGTAACAAAGCGGCTTCCTGTAACGACGCGACTTCCTGTAAGGAAGCGACTTCCTGTAAGGAAGCGTCTTCCTGTAACGAAGTGGCTTCCTGTAACGACGCGTCTTCCTGTAACGACGCGACTTCCTGTAACGACGCGACTTCCTGTAACGAAGCGATTTCCTGTAACAAAGCGGCTTCCGGTAACGACGCGACTTCCTGTAACGACGCGTCTTCCTGTAACGACGCGACTTCCTGTAACGAAGCGATTTCCTGTAACAAAGCGGCTTCCTGTAAGGAAGCGTCTTCCTGTAACGAAGTGGCTTCCTGTAACGACGCGTCTTCCTGTAACGACGCGTCTTCCTGTAACGGCGCGACTTCCTGTAACGAAGCGACTTCCTGTAACGACGCGACTTCCTGTAACGGCGCGACTTCCTGTAACGAAGCGACTTCCTGTAACGACGCGACTTCCTGTAACGAAGCGATTTCCTGTAACGACGCGACTTCCTGTAACGACGCGACTTCCTGTAACGACGCGAC
>BJFM01001962.1:14926-38747 GCA_016586285.1 Arothron firmamentum | reverse complement strand
CCTGGGCCGTCCCGGGCCGTCCCGGGCCGTCCTGGGCCGTCCCGGGCCGTTCTGGGCCGTCCTGGGCCGGCTGCGGATGTTGTGCTGGCTTTGTCAGGGTGTTTTGTGACCTGCGCCAGTCCCGAGTGGCGCGTGTGGAGGTTTGTTGTGACTGCAGACGCCTCTTTGACCTTTGGGAGCGTCGACGTTTCTGCACTGAGGAGCCTCAAGATTTAAGAGCAGCTGTGAAACTTAGTTTCTGGTTTTTTGTGGGTTTTTTCTCGGTTTTATGCTGAAGACCTCTTAAAATTTAAATGTAAAGTAAACAGAACAAACTGTCTCAGTAGCTTATCATGAAAAAAATGACTTATGTAAATAATATTAATAATAGTTAAATATCAACTAAGAAAGAAAAATGTTTTTCTTTATTTTAAAAATATCTTATCTTATTTTTTTGTCCACTCTTTAAATATATTTTTTTTATTTAATGGTCCTTTGTTGTTAAAGATATTGTTTTATCAGCACAAACATTTTGAAGAACGATATAAATGAGAGCACGAGTACATTAACTGAGTGAATGCAGTTGTTCTGCTTTAACATCACTTTATTTGTTTTTAATGAAAATAAACTAGAATATCCACAGAAAAACTATTAATGCACATTGATATTTAAATTCCAGTTGTTCTAGTTTAATTAATCTTTTCAGCATAAAATATTTGGATTTTATGTGTTTAAAAGATGGATTCTGAATTCAGGCTTTTTGTAGTTATTTAAGTAGTGAGCATATATGTGACGCTAACATTTTAGCAATTTATTGACTACAAAACTTAATTCACTACTTTAATTAATTCCTTTTATTAAATGTGTTATTAAATGTTTTCTTCTTTAATTTTTATTTCAACAACATTGAGCCTAGTTCTATTTACATTTACAGCAGTTTGTTATTTCTTTATACCTGAATATTCATTATTTGTGTAATATTTTCATGATCCATTATAACTTCCAGGAATAATAATATTTTTTAAACCAACTTAATTTTTCAATATGATAACACAAATTTAATAATTTACTGTAGCGTTTGTTTTTACATCTGAAGAAAAACAGCATTTAATTTTTAATGAAAGTGTGTATTTGTTCATTCATGCAGTTATTTATTTGTAATGTTTTTGGCTGGTGGGACAAAACTGTGAATTTGAAGGTCGTCTGCGGAGTTTTGAAGGTCGTCTTGGAGTGATATCTGAATAATCAGGCAGAACTTGAAAGGTTGTGAGTTTGAGTCCTGCGGCAGCATCATCCGTAGCTCAGGAGGGTTTGATGGCGCGGCTGCGTGGTTCCGGGACACGTCCACGTGACTCCAAGGTGATAATCTGCTGCAAAACCCCATCGATCAGGTTAACCAGTTGAGGGATTTTACAAATAATCCCGATTCCACAGCACAACTGTGGCCCAGGGTGGGTTTAACCGCCGGGGGGGCGAGAAGAACCAGAGAAAAGGAAGAACCACGAGTTCCACTCCGTGGTTGTCAATGTTTGGCTGCAAAAACACATCTGCAGGGCCGCGTTTAGCGTCCATTTTTGTGCTTATTTCATGTATTTTGTGTTTTGTTTTGTTTTTTAGCGCCGTGCCCGACGGCGGCGATAGCGCGGCGGGGGCTCAGGCTCCGGGCGGGGCGCAGCAGAACCAGCTCCTCCTCTCTCCGGCCGGCCTCCAGCTCGCGCAGCTCCAGGCCCAGCTCGGCCTCCAGCGCCTCAAGCTGGCTCAGCAGGGCAGCGCGGCCGCCGGCGCCTCCGTCCTCAATCAGGTCCTCTCCAATGTGGCCATGTCCCACCCCCTCTTCAACCAGCTGCGGACCTCTGCCGTGGTGGGGAACCCTCAGGGCGCCTTCCACGCTGGGGTTCTGGGGTTTCCCGGCTCGGCTTCGGCCTTCGGGACTTTGGTGGGTGGGGGTTTTAGCCAGAACCCCGGGCCCGTAAGGCTGACCCAGCCGGGCGGAGGGGGCAGGGTGGGCCAGCAGGGCTCAGACTACAGTAAAAAGTCCGGATCGCCCTATCCTGCGGACACAGACAAACGCCTCCAGTACGACTTAGCCGAGGCAGCAGCGGCAGCTCCGGGCTCTGCTGCTGAGGGGAGGTACTCATCCAGCCCTCAGGCCCACAACACCGCCGGCGCCGCCTTCCAGAGAGACTACAACGGCCACGAGGGCGCGGGCCAGGCGCCCGGGTTTAAAGTCACCGAGCGCGGCCTGAACCTCTTCGGCTCCGCCGGGCATCAGGAGCCGTGGAAAGGCCAAGCTAGCTTAAGTCTGACCGACAAGCCGGATCGGGTTTCCAAAGCTGCAGATGTGTGGACAGCAGCTGGACCGCCGTTCCGCCCCAGGACGGAGCTGTACAACCCGGAGGAGCCCACCCCTGACCCCAAGTTCACGTCCAGCGGTGGGCTTTCGTCTTTTGGGTCGTGCGGCGGGCAGATGTTCGGCCGCTACCAGTACCTCCACGGGACCGGGGAGAGCCCGGCTCCGGGTACCAGGACGCTTCAGGCCGGCCAGGTCAGCGACTACCACGCCGTCGCCCCCAGTCAGCTGCCGCACATGTGCAGCATCTGCAACAAGAAGGTGTACAACCTGAAGGTGAGCGCGCCCCCCCCATCACCCCCAGCACCCAACCTGAGACCAGCCATCTGAACTTGGGGGTGGGGGGGTTGGGGGGTGTCTTTGCAGGACTGGGACCAGCACGTGAAGGGAAAACTGCACCTGCAGAACCGGATGTTGTACGCCAACGAAGGGTGGGTAGTCTGCAGCTCTTTAAAGGCCCCCCCGTGCTCACAGGTCCCCCCGGGGCCAGGTGTTTTTTTTCCCTTTTATTGACGTTTGTAGCGCGCGGCCGGTGTGACGTTTCCACGGTTACAAGCTGTGTCACCAGATATGTGTGAGCGGAGGCGGCTAAAATCAGCCTTGTGCCATCATTGCAGCTCTGCGGCCGTCCAGTACGCCCTGAGCGGGCCCCCGGACAGAAGCGTGGGCCCTGGGGACACCAACACAACGCCGTACGCCGCCGCCGCCGCCGCCGCCGCCGCCGCCGCCGGTCCAGGTAGGAGCAGGCAGGAACGTCCTGCGTCCCTTCAGCCATGAAAACCTTTTTCGGTATCTCTGAAGCGCCGTCGCAGACGGGGCGGGGGGGCAGGGGTCGGGTTATTTTGGGGCTTATCAGAGGGGACGTGCTTGGCTGATGGCGTTTATCTGCAGCGATGCCCCGTCAGAATCAAGTGTTTTGAAAGGCTGGAGGTTTAAATTGGTCGCGTGTGGCCGGCAGCCACCAGCCTTTCTGAAGAGAACTAATTACAGCAGTTTAAACGTTCCTTTTTTAACCCCGGACGTTTGAGCCATGTTCCCGCTCCGACCTTGAACGCCGCCGACGTTGGCGAGGTCATAATGTTACACTTATTCTGTAACGAAAAAGGCCGGCGGAATGGGGATTGTTCCGATACAGATGGTTTCTTTTCTCGCCGCCATTTAAATTTCTAATTGTCCCAACAGATGCGTCCCCGGGAGTCAGCGCGCCGTACCTCCCGGGCGCGCTCATGGCGGCGTATCCCATGTCGGAGCCGGGATTCGCGTCACACCAGCCGGAGTCAAAGGTCAGTCCGGTGTGTTTTATTTCCCCGGGGTTAGAGCGGTTTGCCCTCGGCCTGTAAAGCAAACGTGGTGCAGGAGCGCACGCAGCAGCTGTTGTATCAGCAGCCAGAACCTGGAGGTTGATCTGGACAAACCCGCTTTGATGCTGTTCAATGTCTGAGCTAAACCTCAAAACCCTTTTAAAGCTCCACTTCCACATCATTTATTTTTAAATTCTGTTTTTTTTTTTAACCTCAAAGCTGAAGCTAATATTCCATGTTTGTGTTTTCTGTGTTCGTACGTTGTTCTGAATGATTTTCCTGCTGCTGGATTCATGTTCTTTCCCCCAAATCCAAAGCTCAGAAGTGAATGTGTGACATAACGGATGCCCCACGCGCATCCGTGTGACACCGCGGACGCATCTGGACCACGACGCTGTCCTTGAAAGGAGTGTTTGACTCCTCCGGCGCTGGTTTTTCCAGGCCTTGAACGCGTCTGGCGATGTGGAAGTCAAACGGTTCATGGTTGCGCCGTAAATGCCTCCATGTTCAGCCGCGCGGACTCACGTCGGCCCCAATAAACACGCACCTGTCTGAGCGGAACAGGGGCGTGTTTAGCGAGCTTGTAGCCACGTGAACACGCGCGCGCATGCGCTCGTGACGCGTCTGGAAGTGTATGCCTGCCAGCGCTTTGACCTGTTAGGGGTCCGAACGCAGGCCTTTTGTCCGCCGGCCCGACTTGGAGTTTCACAGTAGCTTCGTGCGCTAACCCCACCCAAATGGAGATAAACACAGGATTACAGTTAACTGCTGTTAGGAACACAGGCCTAAGACCCTTAAGATACCCCCCTCCCCGGCAGCGGGCTCGGGTTTCTGGCTGATGAGAGGCCGGTAAGACGATCTAAGAGATCAGTGTGCGGGTGCTCCACATCGGAACGTCCGAAACTGGCCAGCCTCCGTCCCCAGATCTGCTAACATGAATCCTTATTTGCACGAATAAACATGTGCTGGGGAGAGATTCCTGCTAATGCCAGTCAGCATGGTGCCCACCGGGGGGGAGGGGGAGCGCCAGGCTTGTCCAGCCAGGCGTTCAGCAGGTCCGGCCTTCTTGGAGGGCAGCAATACGCACGACCTGCCCGACTCCCAGCCAGACCTGGAGAAGAAGAAGCGTCTGGTTTAGCGCTCCTGACTCGCCCTGGCTGGTAGCGGCCTGTGTGTGTGTGTGTGTGTGTGTGTGTGTGTGTGTGTGTGTGTGTGTGTGTGTGTGTGTGTGTGGCGGGGGGGGGGTCTGCTACTGTTCCAAACTCCAGCCAATCCTGGGAGTGATCTGCGCTCTTCGCCGAGCGACACTCTTGTTCTCTCTAGTATTCCGGCTTCATAAACAGCCTATTCCTGGATGTGTTTACGGACCTTAACTCGTATCGACCTATATGTGTTCTGGTGGAGGAGGTGTCACCAGCCTGGAGCCGCTAATAGAATTATCACTGGTTGATCCTAAAGCTGATCACTGGCCAGAAACCATTAGTTTGGAAGGCTGGTTTTAAATGATCATTTCAGGTTTGAAGACCACCTTTCCCCAGTTTATGAATGGAATCTAATTAGAACTCAATTGTAAAGCTTTTAAATTGTCATCCAGAAAAATTGTCTGCACAAAACATTCCAGATTTAATAGTATTTTTCATCAGCAAACATTTTGTTGTGGCTTTTATTACCTCTGATTTGAGCTGCTGAGCTGCTTCTTCCTGCCAACAGAAGCCTTTTTTGGGGGCTTTTGTTTTTGTGATCGGGCGTCCTGGATTTAAAAACGGCCGTTTTGGGCCCAGGACGCAGTTATCCCAAACACGCCGTTTGTGTGGGAACGCTGTGTCATGGTGCGCTGCACCTATGGGTGGAGGAGGATTATCCCCTCCACGTCCGACGAGCGTTCACACAGTGTGAAGTGTATGTTATCTTTGGCTTTTCTCTCAACAAATTCCTTGTAAAAATGAGCCCCTGGCGCTGGTTCTGAGGTGGAATTAGGAGCGCAATCCGGCTCCCACATGGAGCCGTCTGTCAGACCTGTCGGGGGGGGGGGGGGCTGCAGCTGCAGAAACAAGATCAGCTTACTACCGTTCTGCAGCGTAAGGAGCACGAGGTGTCACGGCGAAGGTCTGCCAGCCACTCACGTTAAAAAAACAAAACGCTGAACAGTCGCTGCAAAGTATTTTAACTGAGTAGCTAAATCTGATGAGAGACACAGACCTGCCTGTGTGGAGGAACTTTGAGGAGCTTTGAGTGTTTCCCTTCCACAGATTTGAAACTCTGCATCTGTTCATGTAGCTGGTTTGTGCAGATGTCAAACGTGGGAGACGTCTGGACACCGTTAGCTGTTTAAAACAGGGGTCCCCAACGTGTGGCCCGCGGGCCACATGCGGCCCGTGAGGCCTCTTGGTGTGGCCCGTGGGGCTCTGATTGAATTATTAGGTGCAGCTCGCCTAGGAAAACCAGGGCTATCCCTGCGGCCCGCGAAACCTTCTGTGCGGCCCAACTCACGGATTAGCATCTGCACAGCGCCCTTCTACTGTCCGTGAGCAGTGTTGTGCCCAACTTTCGGAAGCTAGCTTCTGCCAAGCAGCACCCGCCTTCTCATTAAATTAATGTCTGAAGATCAATTGTTTTTTCTCAATCATTGTTTTTAGCAAAATTTAGCTAAAAAGGTGCGTGCGGCCCGCGGGGCCCTGGCAGGGAGGCCGTGCAGCCCACTTGCTGGAAAAGGTTGGGGACCCCTGGTCTAAAACTTAACAATAAAAACTTTGTTATCACTGACGCACGACTGCCAAGACACTATTAATAGCCGTAAGGAGCTGTTTGAAGTGGGGTCACGTCAGTGAGGTCGGGGCACTGATGTTCCTCCGACGGGGATCACAAAAGTCTACGTGCTGATGCATATGGGTTAAAAAAAAAAACCAGGGGAAGACTGTGCCATTAAAAAATTAATGTTTGCATTTTTTAAAAAATGATTATTTGCAGCCATTTCCGCCCAGAAAGGTCACGGCCGGCCGAGTTGTTCACATCTGCAACCTTCCTGAAGGCAGCTGCACGGAGAACGATGTCATCAACCTGGGGCTGCCGTTTGGCAAGGTCACCAACTACATTCTGATGCGCTCCACACATCAGGTAGCACAACAGGCCTGTAAAGCTCTGCTGTAGCGAACCATGCTAACCTCCATTCTCTCCTGCTTCTGCTGGCTTCTTTCAAACCTAAATCACAAACTATCCCTGATGTTTCTGCCTTCTCTGCCCTCTTGTCTGCCACAGACTTTGTCATAAATTACTGTCTGTTTTTCAAGTGTGCGACAGCTCGGCTCGGCTGCCTGGTGTCAGTTACCATAACATGAACACACCCCCAAACACACAGACTTCCCAACATTCTGAATTTATGGGTCTGGTCACGAGGACCACGACTGTAATTCATCAGGGCGATGAAACGCGACGCTTTGTGATGATTTCAGAGATTTGCATGTATCATGATGGCTACGTTTTAAAAATACGTTGGCGAATAATGTTGCAAGAAAGACTGTATAACTGTCAGAGGGGGATTATCCGCATTAATGCTCCGTCTCCCATCAGGCCTTTCTGGAGATGGCGTATGTGGAAGCCGCCCAGGCCATGGTTCAGTACTATCAGCTTACTCCTGCCATGATTCACAATCAGAAACTTCTCATCCGCATGTCAAAGAGGTACAAGGAGCTGCAGCTGAAGGTGAGGCGGCTTCACGACGGCCAGAAACCGTGTGTGCTGTTTGCTCCACGCTAATGTGGATTTTCTGTCCCGCCAAGAAACCGGGAAAAGACGTGGAGTTGATTATTCAAGACATCAGCTCTCAGCGGGAGAGGGAGGAGATGCAGGAGCTGGAACAGTACGTGACCGTAGAAACCGTAGCTCCGCCGGTGCCAGACCCCCCCCCCCCCAGAGGTCTTTACTCTGTCGTCCTTTTTCAGCTACATCCCAGAGAGGACGCGCTCGCGCAGCCCCGTCAGCCGCTCGCTCAGCCCTCACAGCCCCACTTTCACATCCTGCAGCTCGGCTCACAGCCCCCAGGGGGCGCCGTCCAGGGCCGCAGAGCGAGCCAGCAACGGCACGGGCCCCCGCCGAGGCTCCTGGGACTGGTCGACGCATTTCAGAAGAGGCGAGGACGAAAGAGAGAGGGATGTCCCCTGGAGGAACGGAGACGGCGCGGAAGAAGAGCGGCCCAACGGGAGGTCGTCCGACCGCCGGAAAGCCTATCAGAAACCTTTGGAACACGTCGGCTGCAGATCTGCAGATGATCGAGGAGGAGGTGGAGGAGGAGGTGGAGGAGCTGGAGGTGACGGGAGCCTGAGGAGCAGCAGAGATTGGCACCTGCGAGGCAGTCCTCAGGAGAGGACGTTCAGCTCCTACAGGAGCCTGGAGGACAGCTTCTACCTGAAGGAACAAACGTACAAGTCCGAGCGGCCGCCCAGACCTCCGTACCTGCGGCACGAGGCCAGGCCCAAAAGAAGAGATTACGGAGAGTACCACAGAGGACTGAGGCCTCCAGAGATGGCTGAGGAGGCGTCTCGAAGGTCAGAGGACAAGAGACAAAGTTCACCGGGCAGGAGCAGGAGCAGGAGGACAAGCAGGAGGCACACGGCTGCAGACAAACCGGAGCGAGAGAACGCCGGTGAAAACACCGTAAGTCCCCCTGAAGACCTCTGAGCTTCTGAGCTTCTGAGCTTCTCATTGCTGCCGGAACTAGAAGCTGCTGTCCAGGTTTGCGTCCTCATCAGCGTCTTTGGTTTTCTAGGATCGCTGTTCCAAAGAAAAGTCTGCATCTCCTCAGGACAACAGGTCCAAAGAAGCTTCTGGTCTGAGCAAAGAACCTGTAAGTAGCCCCCCCCAGACTTGTGTTCCAGGTGGCCGAGCAAACGTTAACAGCTGTCGTTGTCGTTTCCAAGGCGAAGGAGAGCGAGAGTGGAAACGAGAGCGATGAGGAGCGCTGGTACCCAAAGAACATGGAGGAACTGGTCACTGTGGATGAAGTAGGAGAAGATGATGACTCCATTATCGAGCCAGACCTCCCTGAGTTGGAGAAGTTAGTGTCCAGCCCCAAAGGAGCAACAGAGGGCAAAGCAGCAGAAGCGAAGGAGGAGGAGGAGGAGGAGGAGAAGGAGGAGCTCTCCCCACCCCGTCCCTGTGTGGACGCACAGAAGACACCCGCTGAGACGTCCGTCCAGGACAGACTGAGCTCGGAGGTTGGAGACCCAGCAGAAGCTGCTGGACCTGTGGAACCAGAAGCTGTTGTGTCTGCAGGCAGCCCTGAAGACCCGGGCCTGCAGCGGCCCCAGCGCCCAGCGGCTCCTGAACCAGCGCTCGCTGACGTCCCCCCTGTGGAGCAAACATGTTCGGAGGACAAAGACGCCTCAGACGAGCCTCCGGAAGAATCACCGGAACATCACGCGTCTGTGTCCGAGGAGCCGGAGCCCGTGGAGGCCGGACCTGTCGCAGAAACAGTCAAGATGGAGGTTCAGGCCAGGCGTGGAGGTCTTAACAGAGGTATAACTGGGTTATTACAGACACGGGGCGTGTCCTCTGGTCCATGCTCATCATTGTGTGGCTCTCTTCCACAGAGCCTGAGGTCCCCCCACCCTGTCTGGGGCAGGAGAAAGCTGCCATTGAGCACAGCATCCCTCTGGGTAAACCCGACAACCTTCAGGTCGCAGCCGCTGATGAACTCTGGTGTTCGCAATGTTGTCACGTCGCACCGAGTTTATATTTACCTCTCATAGTCACTGCGTTTTCAGACTCTCGCCTCGGCCCTAAAGATAACACATGATCGCATCCGCGTGGGTGAATTGGCCCACTAACGGCCCCCTGCTTCAGGCCGCTAATTGACTGGGATTACTGGACCGCTCGCTTCCTGGCCCAGATCTGTAATCAAGATGTGAAACGCACTCCTGAGAGTTGATCAGTTATACGATAATTATAGCGAGAATGACACGGCTGGACATATGGGCCGGATGTGTGTGTGTGCGTGTGTGTGAGAGAGAGAGAGAGAGTAACATTTGGAGCATTAGGAAATCCCACAGGGACAATTATACTTTATTTGTCATTAATGAATTAATGAATTGCAGTTTTGTGGGGTTTTTTTCCTCCTCACCAGGAGTGGAGTTCGTGGTTCCGTGGACCGGGTTCTACTGTCAGCTCTGTGGGTTGTTCTACACTAGCGAGGACACGGCGAAGGCCTCTCACTGCCGCAGCACGGTTCACTACAGGAACCTGCAGGTACACACACACACACACACACACACACACAATCCCACAGTGCTCTAGTGTGTGTCTGTGCAGCAGTGTGTGTGTTGGTTTAGCGCCTCAGGGGCCTGTCTGAAGCACCCTGAACTTGCCTGTAGTGGTGGAGCCCCCGCTCACCCTGGTAGCAGCACTTTTGCACCACCTGTTACTGCGATGAAAAGTAATGTCTTCACAGTCACACGTTAACTTCCACCCCATGTGTTTTGGGGATAAAGAATATCTGGGGCGAGCCAAATGTTCTCACCGTGTTGGAGGGGTTTTTTTTGTTGTTTTTTTTTTTTTTTGCCAAACTATAAAATGTCAGTTTAATCATGTATATCATTATTACAAATACTTTTAGTAATTCATTTATGAGGAGCCTTGAAACACCTTAAAAGGTATTTTCTGTTCATTTTCCAAGTAAAACTCAGTTAATTGAAGAATACAATAGCAGTAAATACACACACACACACACACGTGCTGTGATCCAGACACTGCATGAAATGTTGCGACTGTATCAGGTTTCTGATTATTGTCCATTCATTGCCAAGACATCTTGCATTTCTTTGTCTGCAGCAGCACAGCTGAGGAGCAGCGATATCCCACATTTGATGGATTAAATTCCATGTGTTTTACGCAGCTGCGCTGTCTGTCAAAGCGCTCCCTCCCTCTCTTTCGTCTCCGTCAGTCCGTTTTGTTTGATTCGGCTCGCTCCTCGGGGCCTCCTCGGTGACGTTTATGTCGTGATTGTTTCGCTTTGACAGAACGTGAAATCAAAAAAGGTCGGTTCCAGCTCAGACCCCAGAGGGTGAGAGGACTGTCCCGCCCCGCTGTGCTCACCTGTCCTCTTGTAATTATTTTTTCCTCTGTCCATCAACAGAAATACCTGAGCCAGCTGGCAGAGGAGAGCCTGACGGGAACACTGGCCAAGCAGTCGGCTGTGCAGTGACACCGGCCTGACCTCTCACAAAAGGATTTGTGCATGTGGGACGTTGTTGCAGGGCTGCATTTACACAACAGCCTGCGTAAGCCGGCGAGGACGTGAAGAGTCGCGCCGGTTTGGACGGTCAGATATGTTGGAATACAGTTTCAGAGGGTCTCGGTCTTGTACACACCTGAAGTGTCATGTACAGGGAGGATACACCATTTAACCAAACAATTTCTGTTCTGTTTTTTTCTTTTTTTTACTGTCAATTTTCTTCAGACGTGGATTTGAAGAATACTGGAATGGCTTTCACTGGTTAATTTATTACTAAATTATTTTAAAAAAACCCATAAATGACTTGAAATATGTCAGAATTTTTCTCAGTGAAATAGCTGAGGCAGTTTCTCAGGTTTGTTATATTTGATGAATAGATTTTGGTGTATTTGGCAGTTTATGTATTTATTTATATTAGGGGTGTCTAGGTTTGTCTTTTATTTGAGCATTAAATTATATAGAATTATTGCCCCTGTTCTGATTCAGGGGAAAAAAAGAGCTTTTGGTATTGGTACTGATTCGCTAGTTAATTCATTGACTGTATCCTTGGTCATGTGGAAGAGAAAGGGATCATTTTAATCAAAAATAAGAGTTTGTTGGAATTAAGCAGAATAATTGGCCTCGGTGTTCGGGTCGGGAGTTCTGGTCTCCAGTGTTTTGTTCTTACGGGTTTATTCTCAACTGAAAGCTTTAATGTCAAAACTATGCATCATGACAATCACACATCTTTCTACAAACCATTTAATAGGACCATTAACTGACTTTATTCACCATGCAGTGTTCCATGTAAATGTATTATGTTCACACTTTTTTTTTCAAGCATACTGTGAATAATCATCCTTTAACACACATTTTGTCCAAAAACTTGAATAAACAGTTTAAACTTGTGCGGGTCTTTGTGTTTTTTTCCCCCCGACGAACCAACGCTGTAAATACACAACTATCCTAGTGCGATTGTTGTCAAAGCGCGCCCCCTAGCGTCGAGGCAGACACAAGCGCACGTCCATGTTTTGGTCACAGATATCTTTTCCAACTGAACACCTGTAACATGTCGTGTTGACGCCGAAACTTTAACCTGTGGTGACATCGTTGATAATTCCAGATCTTTATAGACAGGGACACTGTTTGTGATAAGGGGGCAAGCCCTCCATAAACCACAGAACATACCAGAAAAAAAAAAAAAAGTTCCGTGTTGCGCCCTCATTGGCTGTCTGCTTTAATAAACTGTTCGGCTCAGCCAATCACAGAGGGAAAACAAAGCGTACGTGCCTGCGTTACTGGGTAGATATATCAAATGCGCCAGTGTTAGTTTCGCTGTTTTAAACAGGATTTTCGGGACGGTCAGTGGCTTTATTCTTATATATTTGGCACGGATTGCGCGATATAAACGCACACTTTCCCGTGTTTTATCGCTTTTTTTGCGTAACTACATAACGTAACGTTGTTGGGGGAAAATGCGACAGCTGTAGCAGATAAACATTTTCCTGCCGATGAGTATTTATCGAAACATGCTTCTGATTTTTTTTTAAACTTATTTTCTAAGTACGAATGCTTTATTTGTGCCGTTAGATGAGAGATTGGTCCCTTGACGCAGCTCTTTTTGCGGAAGAGTCAAGCTAACGCTAACCATTGTTTACCAACAGTGCGCCGAATGAATGGGGGGGAAGGGAGGCTGTTGTATTGCACCCTGTCTGGCTTCTTTATTCTACAGTATCCGTTGTCTTTCCATCCTAACAGGTATCGTTTAAAATCTCTTGTTGAGGTTCGTACACTCTGCTTTCTGTTGTAAAACATGGCAACTGACTGCGAGGCCTGGCTGAACGCAAACCCCGTCGGTAAGTGCAGCGCTCATCGCGATTTAAATGGCTCATCAGCTGTGTGAGATGGTGGATGATAATCTTAGATTTTGCACTGGCTGAAGTGTTTGTTTTGGTTAACTTTTTACTCAGTTTCGAAATATTCCTTACTTAATTGATTGTTGCACAAACCCAGGGATAATGTCAATATGCAGCAGCATCTGAAGGGTTTCTTTGTGTCTTCTTCTTCTTCTACAGAGGAAGTTGACCTGAGTGACTTTGCATCTGCAGAAGAAGACAACGGAGGCTCTGTCCCTGGCTGCAGAAACCTAAACGAGATCAACGGCAACTGGCTGTTGTCATCCAGCAACAACATCCAGGAAGCCCGTCTGAAGGCCAAGGCCAAGCGAAGGCTGAGGAAGACCTCCTCCAGGGATTCGGGCAGAGGGGACTCCCTCAGCGACAACGGGGATGCGGTCAGGGGGACCCCGGTGGCCCCCGCCAGCCCGAAGAGTAAGCTGCTGGACAGGAAGTCAAGATATGGAAAGGGACGAGGTTTGCCAAAAAAAGGTAAGAAGACCTACAAATTATTAATGTGAGAATGGTCTGACTTTAAAAGTTATGGCACAATAACATCTGTCACCTGTGCAATGTTTGAAAGATTAAGCTGGAGGAAAAGTAATAACCACTCCAAGACATCCACTTCTAGCAAACCCTAAAATTAGCGTCTTCTGGTAAGCCAAGTGTCTTTGAGGGTAAATCCCCATTTGATGATAGATAACCGTGACGCCTGGTCTGTCCAGCATCTGCCGGTTTGTCTGGTTGCGTAACTGCTGTAGTTCACCCACATCAAACATTCATGGAGTGCTGCTTTTAAATGCAAATGCCCCGAATCACTGATAAACGTGGATCCACCTTTCAGTTTGTATGACCAGGGTGGGTTATTGTGGTGACATGTTGTGTGCCAAATATTGGTGCGGTGGGCTGATGGAGGCTTCAGCGCACGTGACCTAAGCTGCTTAGTCTTGGGCTTCTTAAACTGTCTGCAATCTGTTACTGACCCCAGACCTTCAGCTGTTTGTGTCACATACCCATCACCCCTGCAAGTATACAAGCGACACATTTGATGGATAAAAAATAAAATAATAAATGTGTTTATTGCTTCCAAAGCAAAGGTGTTTTTAATCACTGGTTTTAATGAAAGAACATGGCGATGAAGAGAGGACTGTGGTCATCTGGGGCTGTAAAGCTTTGAAACATGACGCTGACCTTGCTTCTCCCCCAGGACATTGTCTGTCGTTCTCAGATGTGTGACTTTGTCTGCAGGAGGGGCTGGAGGTAAAGGCGTGTGGGGCAGATCTGGGGAGGTTTACGAACCTGAGGAGGTGGATAAGAAGGATCCCAACTACGATGATGCTCAGGTATAGCAGCAAGGTTGTTTCCTGTGAGGGACGTGAACCCGGTGGGAACGTCTGTTCCACGTCTGTTCCACGTCTGTAACTGAGGCGATGCTTTGACAGGAAGACTGCGTGTATGAGACGTTGGTCCTCCCGCTGGACGAGAGGGACTTTGAGAAGACAGTCACACCCATCGTGCAAGAATACTTTGAGCACGCAGACACAAAGGAAGTGGTGGTAAGCCTGTAGAAAACAACCTAATGTTCTGAAATAATCAATGCCCATCACACACACACACACACCAACACACGTGCTGTCATCCAGGAGCAACTTTCAGAACTCAACCTCGGGCCCACGCGCAGCGAGGTGCCCTTGTTGGCGGTGTCGCTGGCGCTGGAGGCCAAGGCCAGCCAGCGGGAGCTGACCTCCAGGCTGCTGGCAGACCTGCGTGGACCTGTGCTGACCTGCAGAGACTTGGAGAGCGCCTTTGACAAACTGCTCTGGGAGCTGCCTGATCTGGTCCTGGACACACCTGGAGCCCCTCAGGTGAGTCCTCCAGAGTCCAGCCTGTCCTCTGCAGGCTTTGATGTCTGACCGTGGTTTCAGTTGATCTCTTTGATCAAATATTTACCGACACCTATCGGTCCGACTCGAACAGAACAGCTCGCGCCAGGCAGCCTGATGAAGAGCTCTGTTTAAATATTATTAAATTACAAACAGGACAGTTCTAATGTGACATGTTATTAACTAAAAGGGATGAATAAAGAGCGATCCTCTGTCTGCCACATTCTCTTTTTTAAGGCAGATGCTGTAAAATCTACTCAGATATTCTGCTTTGTTTTGCACCCTGGCTGGAAAAACATTGAAAATAGTGCTGAATGGTTGAGAGGGGCTGGTTGAAATGATGTGAATTCCCTTTTGAGACGCTCTCTTGTGTCAGTACTTTTGTTTGCTTCACCCGCACACCACATATTTGCCTCATTCTTCTGGGCCTGACTGCCAGTCTGGCCGTGGCCGTGGGTCAGATGAGAGCCTCTGGTTTGAACACAAACAATGATTGTGTTGAGCGCAGGCTTTGTACAGTCCAGAAGAGCAAATCCAGCTCTTTTTGGTTCCCTGAATCATGCGAACAGCACCGTAAACAAACACACACGGGTGAGTCTGAGGCCTTTCTCTGTCATCTGTAACATCGGTGTTTTTGTGGGGCCTCCAGTTCTTCAAAAGGAGAGGGTTTTTTTGTGTGTGTTTGTTCTCTTACAGGTCTTTATGATTCTGAATTTGGTTTGTCATTTCTACATACACAAAAAGAATAATCAAACCCAAACTCCAACCTTTTAAGCCAAGACACACTGGATTAGTTCAGAGCAGAGATGTAATAAATATGGAGTTTAGAAAGCCTGTTTTGTCATTCTGCATGTCACATAACTTGTGTTTGTGCAGTTCATATTTTTAACCATCTGTTGTGTTTACCTTGCAGTTGGTGGGCCAGTTTATCGCACGTGCCGTTAGTGACCAGATATTGTCAGAGAGCTACATTGATGGCTACAAAGGCAGAGTTAACTGTGAATACACGAGGTATGCGACTTCCTGTGGTTCCTTCTCTCCTCTTTCATCACTTATGATGATGAGAACGGCGTCCATATTTAAGTTTTTATTAGGAATTAAATATAGAAGAACGTTTGTTGAGATGAGAAGTTAATGAAGTTATGTAGAAAACTTTTTTAGATAACAAGAAGATTGTGTTTTTAAAAAACAAACAAACAAAAAACAACAGTCCTCATACAGGTTACCAGTCATAGGAGAAAGCGCCATCTAGTGGCCAGTAAAGGCACTGCTGCTCCTCTAAAATGAACTGAAATACTATGTTTGACTGTCTTTGTCTCTATTTTGCTTTGTCCTCTTTCAGGGCAGCCCTAGACCGTGCAGCAGTGCTGTTAAAAATGAGTCTTGGTGGGCTACGCATGGACAACCAGTGGGGGACAGGGGGGGGCCAAAGACCCATTACTCAGCTCATTAAAGAGGTAAATTGAAAGCACACCCAAGGGCTGACAATTATCCATTTGTTCTAAACCCCACATGTGAAGTTATACTGACTAGTGACTTTAAATTGGTTACCAGTTTAATAAGCCATCCCTGGAGTTCCCAAAGTGCCCCAGCCCATTTTTACACACGTTGGAGGTTTGGTCTTAGGGTTAGGTTTGTCTGGATCTGGCTGACTCGTGACCGACTGTGTCCTGTCAGATGAACTTGCTGCTGAAGGAGTACATCCTGTCTGGAGATGGAGAGGAGGCTGAGCGGTGTCTACGAGACCTAGAGGTTCCACATTTCCATCACGAATTTGTCTATGAGGTAAAAACTAAATAAAAAACATCTCATCTTAATCCTCAGGTACACACTGGGAAAGGTTTAGGTGGGATTGTTTCATACATACAGGCTTTAATCTGAAGACTGTGATGTGATGTGAGAGTTGTTATGAGCTCATCTTTGTTTGTTTCTGCTACCCGGGTCAGATCTGGTTGAGTATGTGGAAATGAGTTTATACTTGACGACTCTGAGTTGATGATACGTCCTCCCGCAGGCCATTGTGATGGTGTTGGAATCCAAAGGAGACAAAACGTTTGAAATGATTCTGCATCTCCTCAAGTCTCTCTCTGCCTCCTCCGTCATTACCGTGGACCAGATTGGGAGGGTACGTCTTGTGCCGTCTTGTGTGCGGAGTTATGTTTTCCTGATAAGTTCATTGCGACTTGTTTTATTTCGACGTTTTCATTTTACAGGGTTATGAAAGAGTTTACATGGACATCGCTGACATCAACATCGATGTTCCTCGTGCGTACTTCATCCTGGAACAGTTTGTTGATAAGAGCTTCAGTTTGGGAATTATCAATGTGAAGTTAAGAGACCATTGTCCCAGTCGGTAAGACTGCATCATATACACCTTTAAAGACCTTTGACTCTGAATCACGGTATGTTTTTTCCTCATTTCTTTATTTTTCTTTAACACGTGTCTGCTGTCTCTACTTAGGGGCCGGAAGAGATTTGTCAGTGAAGGAGACGGCGGTGTTATCAAACAGGAAAGCTGCTGAAGGGTCTTATTCGTCTACCAGATTTTCTGGAAAGAACAAGATAAAACTACTTTTATACTTGCATATTTTGAAAATAGTTCATTACAATATTGTTCCATTTAATTAGTAAAAATGTGTTCCTCTGAAACGGACTGAAAGCTACAAGTCAACATAAAAAAAAAAAGCACTTTTGATTGAAACTAAAGTACATCACCTTCTTTAAGATATTTCATTATAGACTATTACATAAGCTAACCGTTAAAGTGCCACACTTCTCAGTGTCAGTCGTTCCACATCGTTTTGTACGGTATCATGGTTTCACTGCCACTCCTCTTGTGTTTTGTAGAAAGCAGTGTTTGTACAGAGATGACTGGTTTATCTCAAGAGCTTTATAAAGTAGTTAAAGGGGGCATGTACTAGTATGTAAGCTGCACTACTGCTTCCCAAACTAGCTGCTGTTTCTATGCTGTGCTTGACTTATTTTCCTTTTTACCCCTTAAATTACACAAAGATGTCAATATTGAGGGTTTTACGATAAGAGTGTGGTGCAAGAAGGAAAAAAAGGTCAGCTTAATTCAAAACATGGTGTTCAGAGTGTTTATTTTTGTATCTGGGGATACTGATATGTGAAACTGTACCACATATTGCTCCTTGTTCATTAAACCACAAGAAAACAACGTAAGGTTGTCATTGTTGTTAATGGCTATGATTTGACCTTGCACCCATCACCTCTCAGACAGAAATGAAACGACAACAGCAGAGTATTGCTGAAGTTTGGAATGTCCTGTTAATTCTCTACTGAGGCTGCTGCTCCTTCATTGCCAGCTCCTGCTGTCTGACAGCCTCTTGAGCCTCCATCTGCATCTTCTCCAGTTTTTCCAGGGTCACCGATTTGAGCGGAAGCAGCTTTGGCTTACACAGTATCATGGTAGGGACATCTTCTATGGAAACCTGACCTGTTGGTGAATAATAGGCAATTTCACTACAGGAGTATGGTTAATGCCAAAAAAAAGAAAAGAAAAAAAAAAGGCAGACCTGCCCACTAACTGGTGCTGGCTTTTGCACATTTCTGTGCAGTTCACACGTCTTACCAAGAGCCACAAACAACCTTTTGTCGTTAACAAACGTGATGCAAATTCTGCAGCAGTACAAACCTTTCTTAGGCAGGACTTCTCTTAATACTGACTTTACCTCTGGCATCGTGACCCCCGTATGTCTGCTGAAAGGTAGTATTGCAAGATTAGCACATGAATTAGTGAAAATAACAAGCAAAACGCATGAGCAAGAAATACGAATAAATATTAGAGAACGTATTAGGGGCTATCGGTGACTAGCTAGTTTCTACATTTGAAATAAAAATTTTAAAAAAATATTCGTATTATAATAAAAAGAACCTGAACAGTGGTAATTAAACACAAATTTGGCGTGTGGAAATGAATCGTTTGTTACCTTACCTTCAGCACAAACAGAAGATTGCGACTGTTGCTAAGCCGTGGTTGGCAAACCGCTGTTGCTAAGTCACTTCTTCTTTGCTTTATTTCCCCCCTGTGTTATAGCGGCATCACCTGGCTACTTTCAGAACTACAATTTAGAGTTTTGTTATACGAATGCGGGTCAGGTGAATTAAGTCAACTTTTTTGGGCTACTTTTGCCGTACTGATTTTTGTAAAATTACGGATTAGTATTACCATTATTTTTAAGCGGGTGATAACTCTACCCTATGCTGGAAATATTTGGTGCCACTTCCACCTTTTAAAACATTTTTAAGATTTGGAGTTCCGTGTGAATGTCACGTTAGGTCTTGGAAGTCTCGCGATAACAGGGGATAGGCGTGCACATGACGCAAGTTCGCTGACAGAGGAGGGAGGGGGAGTGAAACAGCAGTGAAGGAAAAGAAGAGGAAGCAGCAAGGATGGCGGAGTCACACCTCTGAAGGTAAAACAGTTGAATTACTACATAAACTCCCTACGTTTTGCTTCGCTAGCAGCTAGGCATCTGCAGAGATAATACCGCTGTTAGTCAAATGCCACTGCGTGTGAAGCATAGAAGTGTCATTTCGCGTTGCTGGATAGGAACGCACTCTTTGTTCAGCTTCGGAATGGCCGCTGTTTTTCGGTGTTTTATTTTTTTTTCTTCCCCCCCTCGATTAATACAGCGTTAGAACGACAATGGGATACTAGGTTATTGTGGTTAACAACGTGTGTGCGTCCAGATTGCCTCTTTGCTTGGCTAGCAACCGCCCCATCCAGCTGTTGTGTTGCCGTGTCTTCTAGTATTCCAGTTGAGGTGCTGCTGTGGAGATTTCTCCCACCCGAGCTCACGACGGACGGGTCGGTCCGCGTCCCGACTGCCGCTGTGTTTGGGCCTACAGATATAGCTAGCCCACACTGACGTGGAAGTGGTTGTTGACAGAAAATCTGTCAAGGAATCCTTAACCACATTTGCACAGTCTGTCGCATCTACCAGCCAACTTGTGTTTTATCGTGTCATCCTACCGGGCTGTGATTCTTTCCCGTTTGACTCATTAGTATCTATTAGCTTGTAGGCTAACTTGCTCTTTAGCTGATGTTAGCTTGCTAGCAGTCTGGTATACCTGGCATTTACTATACTGTTACCCGGTTATTATTCCTACGTTTTTCTCAGTAATTATTATTGAAGTTATTATTTTAGGGGTCGGTTAGTTTTTCTCAAAAGCCTGTTTGTTTGGAAATAATG
This sequence comes from Arothron firmamentum, assembly GCA_016586285.1. Classification (NCBI taxonomy): domain Eukaryota; kingdom Metazoa; phylum Chordata; class Actinopteri; order Tetraodontiformes; family Tetraodontidae; genus Arothron; species Arothron firmamentum. The sequence continues at coordinate 18,919 of BJFM01001962.1, read as the reverse complement.
TCGACGGTGTATTTTTTCTCCAGTTTTCTTCAGTGCTGGCTAACATGCTAACCATAACGTTAGACATTTGTGGCTCAGCTGGGACAGTCGATTGGTTGGTTGATAGATAAACAGTATCTAACATGCTACTTTGCCCTCTCGACGTCAGAGGGTAAATGTCACTTTAATCACCCTACAATACCGTTAATCGTGGAATGTTTTCTTGGGTGGCCATGTTATGTAAATTCAGTTTATGCCCTTCCGTCTGGCCGTTGAGTGGATTTTTTTTGACACGTATCCGTCATATTAACTTTTCAATTATCTTTAGCCGCCCTGTACGTTATTTTATCTCTGTTTCTTCACCCTCCTATAGAATCTACAGTGATAATGCTACTAGTCTGGCTATATGTAGTGTTTGGAGTTTGGGTGGTTCCATGACAGGCATTTAGCTCGAGTTCAGAGAAGATTCTGAATCTGAATCTGTGAAGAATGTTATGATATCTGTGTATAATTAGGTTGAGATATTATTTAGTGAGTATTTTTTGCTTAATTAAAGGCAGAAAAGTTTGCTGGAAGTCTAGACTGTGGTCTTTTCTTTCAGTTATAGCTGCACAGTCAGACATGGAGACACGCCAGAGAACTGCCAGTTTTCAGAAGTAAACCTCTGCAGCAGGTTTAGCTTCACACTATCCAGAACTGGGGGCTGGTGAAACATGCAGCCATACCATCATCAGTAGTTCTGACCACGTCTGAAGGTGCTTGTCTAATCATTGAATATTAAGTGTGTCTGATATACTCTCCTGAAGCACAGGTCTGGGATGTGCATTGGACAGGACTGCTGGGTTGGAGTATAACAACTTTGGTGTTGTTTCTATATTTTTTTGCCGTGCATTGAGCAAACAATGGGAGAGAATTTCTCCATTGTGCTGCCAAGCGTCATGTGGAATGGTCACGGCTGTCATTAAGGCGTTGCAAAAACAAGCAGGACGTAAACTTGCTCGTATGGCTTTTCAACCTTGTATCTGGCATGTGATTTCCTTACTTGGGTCTAATCAGAAAATGTGAAGCGTTTAAACACAGATAAATCTATACAGATAACCTTTACGTGCAGCTTGCAGGGACAGGGAGAGCGCAGCCATAAAAGGAAGTGGCTTGCACAGTTTAGTTTATACTCCTGCAGCAGCGGCCTGGTCTGGCTTTGCTCAGCTCTTCATACTTTATTTCATACTCAAGTATGCCCATTACATACATGCATACATTGTCCACAAACTCTGTATTTAGTTGCATGAACTATTAGCATTCTATAATATAACGGCTCCGGCTGTCGACCCCAGGTTTCTTTGACCCAAAAGGTCATAGAATGTGTTGTCGTGGGGGGCTTTGTGCTTTGAGGCCCACCTCTAAGGCTCGCTCTCAGCAGTTCTAACCTTTTCCCTTAGCTCTGATCCCAAGCCAAACCTGTCTCTTTTTCCACAGCTTAGCCTGTGTGCACACAGCTTTACTCTGTCACACAGGTCGACAGCAGCGCACACACACTTTCTGGCCCACTTTGTCAGATCCACTTTGGAAAGGTGGGGTGTTTGCTCTGGATGCTGCCTGGCTGAATGGTTTCGGGGTTGGCTCCCGTGATGATTTACTGTGCTGTGATCGCACATGAAAACCTCAGGTATCAGGTCTGAATGTCTCTTTAAAGCTGCTAAAACTCTATTCGCGGCGATATTGAAGAGATCGAGGTATTTGAATGCATTCTCTAAGTTGCTTTTCTTGGCTCTGAATTGGGGAAATTTGCTCTTGAAATGCATGAATGCTCTTATAGTACCCACTGGTGCTCGCAGACAAAATTATTTTTAGTCAAATCTAATTTGAGTAAAGTAATAAAACAAGTTCAGAAATGACAGTTGTCCCCTCCGGATGGTTGCCAGCGTAGACGGCCTCTGCAGCGAGTCCAAATCACATCGGCCATTTGATTTAAAGCACCAAAGAAGCAATGACGTCATTGTGGTGATTTACGTTGTTGGGAGGAGATGGAGCCAGGACGATCACGTGTAGACCTTCGTCTTTTTGAAATAGTCAAAGTGAACATGTTGTCTTTTTCCCCAACAGGAAACCTTTGAGGACGTCAACAGAACCCTGCCGAGAGGATGATCTGGGCGACCAGCACCTGGACCTGGAGGCCCTGAGAGTGGATGCAGTCCAGACTCTGGAGCATGAGGCTCATGAGCGCCACCATCCAGCTACTTCAGAGGGCCTTTTCTCCCGTTGCATTTTAACCACGTCAACAAAAGTATCCCGCAAAGCCCCGTCCACAAGGCCTTTATGCTTCATCTGAGGCTGCGTCACAGATGTGCGGACCTGGACGGGGATGTTTCCATTAAAAGCCTCCTCGGCTGTCTTCTGTTTCCCAGACAAGTAAGCTGTCGAGAGGGACTCCCATGAGCAACTCTGCAGGACACCCAACCGCGTCAACATGAGCAGTACTTTAGGCAAAGAGAAAGATTTGAAGGAAAAGGACCCCAAATGTGGTCCAGTGGGCAAAGAAAGGGAAAAGGAGGCCAAGGCTCTCGCTGGCTTAGTGAAGGAGGGGGGCAAAGAACCCAAGACCAAAGGGAAAGATGCCAAAGAAGGAAAGAAGGACACCAGCAGCTCAACACCGGGTGTGGCCTTCTCTGTTGACAACACGATAAAGAGACCGAACCCGGCAGCGGGAACGCGCAAGAAGTCCAGCAACGCCGAGGTGATCAAAGAGCTCAACAAGTGCAGGGAGGAGAACTCCATGCGGCTGGATTTATCCAAGCGGTCTATTCACATGCTGCCCACCTCCATTAAGGAGCTGACACAGCTGGCCGAACTCTACCTGTACAGCAACAAGCTGCAGAGCCTGCCGGCGGAGCTGGGCTGCCTGTCCAGCCTGGTCACGCTGGCTCTGAGCGAGAACTCCCTCACCAGTTTGCCCGACTCCTTGGACTCTCTTAAAAAGCTTCAGATGCTCGACCTCCGGCACAACAAGCTGAGGGAAATCCCCGCTGTGGTGTACCGGCTGACGTCCCTCACCACGCTTTACCTGCGCTTCAACCGCATCACCACGGTGGAGAAGGACATCCGCAATCTGTCCAAACTCACCATGCTCAGCATTCGAGAGAATAAGATCAAACAGCTGCCGGCGGAGATAGGTACGCCGCCCGCGGCATCCAAACCGTCTCAGATCAGCTGCAAGCCTGAATGTCGCTGTGTGTTTGTTGTCCTTCGCAGGGGAGCTGTGCAGCCTTGTAACACTAGATGTTGCCCATAACCAGCTGGAACATTTACCGAAGGAGATTGGGAATTGCACAAAGATAACCAACCTGGACTTGCAGCACAATGAGCTCTTGGACCTTCCGGAGACTATAGGTAATCAGCTTTATCTGCTCAGGGTTCCCATAACAGCAAAGATGTGTTCATTTTCTTCAGGAAGTACGTGCAGAAAAAGGTCATGGTGTACAGATAAAAGGAGAAAATGTCCACTTGATCATCTCTCTGTAGGTAATCTGGCCAGCATAAATCGCTTAGGTCTGAGATACAACCGGTTGTCAGCCATCCCCAGGTCCTTAGCCAAATGTCGGGAGCTGGAGGAACTAAACCTTGAAAACAACAACATTTCAGTTTTGCCAGAGGTGAGTTCAGCCGGTCAAAAACAGCTTTTAAAACACGAGGCTGATGAAGCCAGCAAACACTGACCATCGACTGACACATGCTGATGTGTGCTGTCTCTCTTCCTTTAATTTAACATAATTACAACATACCTGCCTACAGGATACTGGAAGCAGGAGCTTCTCACCTGTGTTAATTGAACCAGATTAACCGGTCGGCCGTTGTTGGTATGAAACCAGCTTTGGTACAGGTGGTCTGGCTAAGGCTCACTGCTGCTGGGGCAAAAATGTGTTGTTGTCGTGTCCGCATTGGTGAAAGTCAGAGAAAGCCCACAAATGCATAAAAACAACTCTCTCTCTCTCTCTCTCTCTCTCTCTCTCTCTCTCT
>BJFM01001962.1:1298-12014 GCA_016586285.1 Arothron firmamentum | reverse complement strand
GGGGGGGGGGGGGGGGGGGGGGGGGGTGTTTCAGTACGTTATCCAAAATACAACCTCAGAATCAGCACCATCAGCGATGACTAGAACCAGCTGAGGGCCCGTGTTCTGGACCCTCCTCGCTCCCCTTTACAGCACCACAACAACAGCCGCTCGGCCTGTTGGCGCTGCCAGCCCTCCCACCCACCCTCACCCGTCTTCCAGGTGCGGCTGGTCTGGCCTGTGCTGAGATTAAGGCTTAAAGCAGAGATTAAAATGTGTGGAGGTCAAAGGTCAATCTGTTTTTAGGCTGTGGGTGGGTGAGACCGGGGGTCTCGCCTCCTGCCAGGGCTAATCTCACCTGGTGCTCGTCCTCAGGCACGCTGGAGAACTTGGAGGAGCTGTACCTCAACGACAACCCCAACCTGCACAGCCTCCCCTTTGAGCTGGCCCTCTGCAGCAAGTTGTCCATCATGAGCATCGAGAACTGCCCCCTCAGCCACCTGCCGCCCCAGATCGTCGCGGGGGGGCCCTCCTTCATCATCCAGTTCCTAAAGATGCAGGGCCCGTACCGTGCCATGGTGTGAGCTGGGAGCAGCTCGGTCCCGGTCCAGCCTGGCTCCAGACCCCCTGCAGCCTCCCTCCCTGCCGCCCGCCACAATTCCACGTATCAAACCCCGTCAACGGGCACAATCAGCGAGTCCAGGATGGAGGAAACGACCTTTCTGTCGTCGTTTTGGGGCAGAAACTAAACATATCTTTGGAGACTCCAGCCCAGGTGGCTCCAGGTTTTTATCACCTTATTTGGGGCCCCCCCGGCCGCTCGCGGTTCATCCTTCATTCCAGATCATTCAAGAGGAAAAGATTTCGATCTCTTTTGCCAAAACTGATGATATATAAAGTTCTATATATTGAGTAACTGTGAGCCAGGAGGCAAGTCTTTTAACCATGTAAACCACGCTCCCATTGCCAATGTATTTACAGTAATTACAAGCATCTATTACGTGAGCAAGAATACAATTGTATGCAAAAAAAAATCACAAAAAAAGTCTTTGGAACGTCACGTTTACTGTTGCTGCCATACTTTGTCATCCTGTTCTATTATTCTTTTATTATAGCCTTTTTGTATCACCTGCAGCAGGATAACTTATGTTAATTGCATCTTGACCAGAGAGAACAAAGGTCTAATTGTGACGTGTTTATGATTTTTTGGGGGTCGTTTTTTATTTTTATTTTTTTTAACTGTGCCTCTGTTTAGAGTGATCCGCCGGCTCATTTCTAAACACAAATGTCCATGAAAATACAAAGATGTAAATTATTTTCGTGACTTTTTTTTTTTTATTATTATTATTATTTTTATTTTTATTTTATTACTGCTGTTTAGTTATATCAGTGGTGGGGAGACGAGCGCAGTAGTTCTCGGATGTAGGAATGTACGTGGACGAGCAGAAAACACCGCTTCTCCACCCTTGGTGGCGGCTGAGCCGGTGGGTTTTCGTTGCTAAGCAGTCAGACGCGTCGGTGATGGGATGTTTGTGCGTAAACAACCTGTTTGAGTCCCATATTTGATATTTTTTACCTTCAGTGTTGGGCTGCACGGCTGCCGTAACCATCGGCAACATATCGAGCAGCTTTTTGCAGAGCTCCATCCAGCTCCGACTCCATCAGAGGCTCGATGGTGAAGCAGCTGACAGGCTACGCTTCCTTTTTGTTCCATACTTGTTTTTTTCTTTTCTGAAAAGTTCCACAACAGGACATGTTAATTTGATTCTTTTTTTTTAAATTTGTAAATGAATCTTTGTTGTTTTGAGTGTCTTTTGTCCCACACTGTCCCAGCGATGCTGCTGCTCTCGTGCACTTTTTTGAAAACACACTTGTCGATCCTCCACTTTAAGACGAAACTTCACAGTAGCCTCGCTCGGGTTATCTTTGAACGGGGGAGTTTGTTTCACAAAGTTCTTTCTGTTAAAACAAATGGCTTATCTTGTACATGTGTATTAATTAAATGTAAATTTTGGGTTTTAGTAGCTAACTTTTTTTTTTTTATGTGGGGACTTTTATCCTGTCGATTGTTGGGGGGAGGCGTCGCATCACCCCTGTGGCCCTGAGATGGTTCCATCTCTGTTACAAGGCTCTAATCAGGATTGTTGATTTTGGATCCTTATTTTGTGCGTGTGTGTGCGTGTGCGTGTGTGTGTGATCAGTTGGTATTATTTCAGGTGACTGTACAGAGAAATCCCTCAACCCCAAATCCACCTTCAGTGACGCTTCTGTTGGGTGTGGAGCGGCGGGCCCGGCAGCAGGGGGCGTGTCCACGCTGTCGCTGCACGGACCCGGGAGGGGTGGTGGTGGCGGTGGTGTGTGGGAGGGGAACCTACTGTTCTTTTTAGATCAAATCACTCCGACTCCACGATGTGAAAACCCGCGCGTATTTGAGCTCAACGCAGTTCCGGTCCGGGTCGGACACGTGTACAAAGGGCTTTCTGTGTTGAGGCTTTGCATTCCCGCGTTTTCTATACATTTAAAACAGCTCAGAGTTTTCTTGGGATGTACTTTTAGTTGTGAGCAAGTGCGTGAAAACTGCCTTCAGCGGGTCCTCAGTGGCGTGCACGAGGCGTGCAGCGAGCGCGCCGTGGCCCCTTCCTGCATCCCGTCTGTCTCCACGCTTGTCATGTGCCATTTGGGTGTGACCCCCCCACCAGAGCAGAATGGGAACAGATTGTATTTATCACATCCAGGAATGTAGTCCTAACGGGGAGGAGGCGGCAGCCTCCACCTGTACCGGTGCATCCAGCAGAACCCCTCTTCTTCTTCTTCTTCTTTCACCCCTCCTCCTCTTTTTTCTCCCTCGCTTTCCTGGATCGCACCGCTGGTCTGATGACTCTGTAGATGGAACAAGACATGGACGGACATTTGCAATTCTTCTCCATCCTTCTGGACTTTGTTTGGGTGGCTGTTCTGCGTGCGCAGACGCGGTGGAGGCGTCGTCTCTGGGGCCGTCCTCCCAGAGACAGACGAGCAGCCTTAACGCTTTTTTCTTTTCTTTTCTTTTCTTTTCTATCTGTTGCTCCTCTCTGCGGCCGCCGCCTGTACTTGGATGTTGGCCTTCAGTATTTCTCCTGCGGTCTGCCGGTGCTTAGATGAGTGTTGTCGGGTCAGCGGAAGGTTACGCAGCAGCGTGGATGCGACCGGCTCACTTGCCTTTGATCTTTTAACACCAGGAAATTCCACCAAAATAGACCCACATCAAAGCAGAGATGAAGCCCACTTTCAGCAAATCAAAGCTGCTGCTTCTATGGTTTGATATTGTTTTTGGGGGGTATTTCTCCACTCGAGATTTTACAAACTGAAGCCAGGTCAGTTTCTCCAGTGTGATGGTCATCCACCCATCCATCCATCCACCCATCCATCCATCCATCCATCTCCACACTTCACCAAGCAAAACCTTTACAAGCGTTTCAGCAGCTCGGATAATCACTTTTCCTTTCGGGTCAGTAAAGGGATGTGGGTCCACAGCATGTGGGGGGATCGTGGGTCACTGGCCGGTTAAGCCGATGCAGACGTGACTACCTCTATGTGAGTCTTCATGGCTGACCACGTGACCTACCTGTGCGTAGACTGTAAGGACACGTGATTGGCTGCGGGAACTGTGATTCGGACCAGCAGTGCAACGGTTTGTTTTCCTCAGCATCCTTTTGTTGTTTCCTGACGCATCTTTACAGAGTATTATTATTATTATTATTTGGAAAAAGAAAAAGAAAAAAAAAAAAGGAAACTTCCGCTGATTTGTGTGTTTGGTCGTACATGACTGAATCAGTGCCGCCCTATTGTAAGACAGGTGTCCTGGAGCAAATAGTTGCAGAGTGCCACTTTGCAAAAATCAGTGCAAAATGACCATGTTTGGTGATGTTCTGTATGTACATACATCTTTTTAACTGTAATAAACCGATAAATATTTACAAATTTATTCGTGTCGCTTGTGCGTGTTTGGTTGCAGCGTGAGCACTGGGAGGGGTTGTTAGTTGTGTCTGAAATTAAATCAAGATTGATCAACAGATTCCAAATAACTGCTGCAAAAAAGAGCTGGAATAAACACGCGTGGCATCTCTAATGAGAATGTTCATTAAATGAGACCGAGGCAGTAAATCCTGGGAGGAGCCGTGACAGTTCACGCGTGGAATCTTATAAGTTTCTGTGTGATGTCAGCAGCTGTGTCTGAAAACCTCAGTTAACAGCGTCTTTCTAGGGGCAAATATATTAATTAATTTCTCCTACTTAATGCTGCTGCTCAGCTTTGGTGGAGTCGATTATCCACTCTTTAATTTGCGCTCGTCGGGACGCGCAGTCTGATGCCGCGGCCGATGCAACAGCGCCCCCTGCCGCCCAGCGTTGGTACTGACGCTTCTTAGTCGGACAGAAGATTCCGACCCGAGTCTGATCCCACCCCCAACGCAGCCTCCTCACCCCCCCGCGCGCACCTACCTGTGCTCATGCATGTATAAAATAATGCAACCCTGCGCTCGTGACGTCACGAGTCTGATCCCGTCCGCCGCCATGATTTATTTTACTCGGCCGAGGGACGACAGGTGTCACTGTATCCCTGCGCTTCGTCCGCGCCCTGGCGCTATTTAACTCAAAGGAGTGAGTCAGTCAGTCAGTCTTGGTAAATGAAGGTGAGAGTGCGTGAGTAAGAGTCTGAGTTAATGAGTGAGAGTGAGTGAGTCGTGGTGAATGAAAGTGAGTGAATGAATGAGTGCTAAGTAGAGGACTAAGTGGTGTGTGGGGGGGGGGGGGAAGAGAGATAGAGTGAGTGTGTGTCTTTGTGTGTGTGAGCGAGTGAGTGCATTATTGCACGTGTCCTGCACAACTAAACTTATGTTTAAAAATAAAAAGCTATTATCCTCTTGTCTGGTGTGAGTGCGTGTGTGTGACGTCACTCGGACGCAGCGGTGTATCCATGTCCTCACATTACGGCGTTGCCCCTGGAGACGCCTCTGGTTCCTCCAACTCTTTCATCTCCAAACGCGTGCACGTGCTCAGTTGTGGTGTGGTGTAACGTGTGAGGTCGGAACCTGCAGATCCTCTCATCCATCTGCTCCATTTTAGTTTGAAAACACAAATGATTCAGCTGCGATTCAACATTTGCTTTGTTGCAACTGAATTCAGCAAACACACGCCAGCGTGTGTGTGCGTGTGTGTGTGTGTGTGTGTATTCAGACTGGAGGAGGATGGTCCAGCTCTTCATCAGGGGCGGGGATGAGTACCAGGATGTTCCTGCCTGTGTTACAGCAGAAACAAAAGTACCTTGTTAAAGTGTTCCTCTGGGACAAACATCACCCAGCACCAGCCGGTAAATCAGCCTGCGGGCGGCCTGGACTGACTTTACAGGCCCCCTCATGTGCTGCACGACAAATGGAAGAGGTGGCAAAAGAAATTGAGTTTGAGCAAAGTAATAAAATGTTCCTGTCGGAGTCCACAGCGACTGTGGCTGCTGCTGCTGCTGCTGCTGCTGCTTAGCAACGACGCTCTGCTGCAAAAAATGTCTTTTTTCCCCGCATCATCAGCTGTCTGCGTTGTGGGTCATGGCCACTTTGACCTTTAGACAAATTAAAGCAACATTTTGAGGGTCAGCTCTGACATTTCTGCAGCTTTGCAGAAACAGTTCCTCCCCGAGGTCAGGACGCGTGGAGTTCACTCTCAATCTAAGTTTTATAGCCTTCAAAAAATGTAATTTACTTTAAATCTCCGAAACGCTCTTTTAAAAATCCATCCATATTAATTTCTGACACTGAAATATAATATGCGCAGCAATGAAATCCACATGTTTCTGTCCTTGACCTTGACGGCCATCAACGGCCATATCAGGCTGTTGCATGTGCGCAAAAAAAAAAAATAGAATAAGTAGGTCGGAATTAAATATGCCAGCGACCGACCTGTGCAAGCTCCCCCCCCCTCCTCCTCCTCCTCCTCCTCCTCCTCCTCATGTCACCCGTCCTCCCTCTCCGGTGTTGATGCTGGAACAGTGACCCGGGCGGCGGTGACACTTTTTGCAGCGTGCGCCTTATAAAGAGGGAGTGGCGCTCCGGTTACCGCCGGGGAGGAGAGGCTCCGCACGCAGAGCGCAGCACGGCGGCGCCGCGGATAACATGATTAGTGCTCCATTAGGTCCGTCACTGGGCGCCGCTGGACGCTACGCAGGGATCATTGTGCGCGGACGGAGAGCAGCAGCAGCAGCAGCAGCACTGGCAGGACTTCACCCGCCACATGGAGCTCTTTTCTTTCCAACTGGTCTGCTTAAAGAAGTTCCCCGTCGCAGTTTTCCCAGCGCGTCTCCGGCTCTGGAGAGCTTCCTCCACCACTCTGTCCCCAGGTAAAGAGAGCGCAGCTCAGTCTGGGAATTTTTAAATGCCTCATCACAAAAACAAAAGTTGTAATGTTCTCCTTTTGTGTTTTTAGATCCAAACATTAGGAGCTAAAGAGTGGGGAGCAGATGCATGATGCGTGAGGGGACCCAGGAGCAGATGTGGAGCGGGAGGTCGGCTGCGCTCCTCAGAGCTGCGGGGAGCCTCCGGCTCCGTCGCTGAGCAGGCTGATGGTGCTCGCTGAGCTCGGCTGAAGTCGTGCGGGAAAGGAGCAGACGTGCTGCGATGGGGCTCCACAACCAGACCAACCAGACTGTCCCGGACGCGCTGCCCTACAGCCTGCAGGTGTCCCTGCCGCTCACGGTGCTGGTGGGCATCATGATCCTGCTGACCGTGTTCGGCAACGTCCTGGTGGTCATCGCCGTGTTCACCAGCCGGGCCCTGAGGGCCCCGCAGAACTTGTTCCTGGTGTCTCTGGCCTCGGCGGACATTTTGGTGGCCACCCTGGTGATGCCCTTCTCCCTGGCCAACGAGCTGATGGGATACTGGTACTTTGGCGAGGTGTGGTGCGAGATATACCTGGCGCTCGACGTGCTCTTCTGCACCGCCTCCATCGCTCACCTCTGCGCCATCAGCCTGGACCGCTACTGGTCCATCACGCAGGCCATCGAATACAACCTGAAGAGGACGCCGCGGCGCATCAAGTGCATCATCTTCATCGTTTGGGTCATCGCCGCCGTCATCTCCTTCCCGCCTCTGATCACCATGGAGAAGGAAAACAGCAAGGAGGAGCCGGCGTGCAAGATCAACGACGAGAAGTGGTACGTCATCTCCTCCTGCATCGGCTCCTTCTTCCTGCCCTGTCTCATCATGGTCCTGGTCTACGTGCGAATCTACCAAATTGCCAAAAAGAGACACCGGGCTCCTCCGGGAGACAGGAAGCTGAGGCAGATGACGAAGACGGCCACCGTCGACGTGGCCGACCGGAAGGAGAACGGCCTGGCTGCAGCCGAGGGCGGACTGCGCCAGGAGGGGCTGCAGGACCGGCCGGACGCGGAGCCGGAGGAGAACCCCGGCGGCGTCCAGCAGGAGAAGGACGAGGTCAACGGGGTGGACCTGGAGGAGTCCTCCTCTTCCGACCACAAGGTGGACATGGCCTGCTCCATCAAGAAGAAAGCAGCCAAGGGGAAAAGCAGAGTGAGCCAAATCAAGCCGGGGGAAGAGCGGAGCCGGCAGCGGGCCCCCAGCACCAAGGCCAGCCGCTGGAAGGGCCGGCAGAACCGCGAGAAACGCTTCACCTTCGTCCTGGCCGTGGTCATCGGCGTCTTCGTGGTCTGCTGGTTCCCCTTCTTCTTCACGTACATGCTGAGGACGCTGTGCGAGTCCTGCCTGGTGCCCGACACGCTCTTCAAGTTCTTCTTCTGGTTCGGTTACTGCAACAGCGCCCTGAACCCCATCATCTACACCATCTTCAACAACGACTTCAGGAGGTCCTTCAAAAAGATCCTGTGCAGGAGGGACACGCGGCGGTACATTTAACCCACCCGCCCCGCGTATGGTTGTTTTTTTTTCCGTTTTGTGCATAAACGTGACAGTGGGTGGACTGTTGTGCGTGGGTCACCGGCTCTTCCTGCTCTTCCTGTTTGGAGGAACCGCATCCTCCATCACCCGCAGCTCCGTCGCTGATCCCACTGAGGGATTTAAACGGGACGCACCACCGCACATTAGCCCTGTTTTTACTGTAAACGGGATTTTTATTTTTATCATGAACCCCGTCGTGCCGTATTTGTTGAGCCTCACAACAGTTTATTGTACAGAACGTTCCGAAACGATGAGTATTTGCTGTTGAATTGTTCTTTTTTTTCTTTTTTTTAAATTTCATCGTCATGGATACGGTGTTGTGTCGTTTTATATAATGTGACAGTAACAGAAGGAAAAGGGGAGGGCGAGGAGGAGAAACGAGGGCACGAAACCCGCTTTCTCCTCCTGTGTTTACCTGCGCCGACGCGTGTATTCGCAGAAACCTGCGACCGCCCCCCCCCAGGTGTGAGAACTTCAGAAACCCAGACGTTTACTTGTGCCGACTGCACTCTAACGCGGAGAAGGTCCAGGATCCAGAGGAGTTTGGACTCTGACCTTTGTGAGGGGATTTACAGACTTCAGCCCCAGTCGAGCCAGAACAGAATATATGCAACCGTGCTTTGGATTCGTCCTCTTTCCTCTTCAAATTAAAGCCATTTTTTTCCAGGTGTGTACTTGTAATTCCAGGCACAGCGAGTGCAGAAGCAACGCTTGGCCTGTTCCAGCGTTGCCGCCTGCGTCATTAGGCAAAAACTGGCAGCCGGAGCGGAACCTGACTGACTGCTCTCACTCGCTCTCTTTCTTCTGCCCATCTATCACGTCTGGGAGGGCGTGAATAGACGACAGAGGGGCTGGTCTGCCCATGGAGGCCAGCGCCGCTCCGACAGCGGGATCCCAAACACGGCGGCTCTTCTGGGAGCGGTGGGAGGCCCGGCGCCTGGTCCCGCCGCCGCGGCCCCGCTGCTTCCCGCCACGTTTACAACATGTACAAAACTGTGAGAAAGACTGAGTGTCCACATGGAACACTGGGAGCCGCGTCCCCCTGGACACACGAGCCAGTTGGTCTGCTTCCCATGTTTACTTTTCTGGCTGATTAGGTTAATCTGAGAGAGAGAGAGAGAGAAAAAACACTCAGAAACAGTGGAAACTAAGGTCGGTTAATTAATGTGTTCTCTCTCTCTCTCTCTCTCTCTCTCTCTCTCTCTCTCTCTCTCTCTCTCTCTCTCTCTGGTGGGAAAATGAGATTTCCTCCAATCCGAACGTCTAATGAAACTCTTTGGGACAAATATGATGGCAGCATTCAATGCTAAAACAGTTCTATTGCACTATTGTAAATAAAACACAAGCTTAAAAAAAAGTAAAAACTGCTGTATGTGTACACGCCGTGATGAGCAGCGACCACAAACATAGCCGTCTCCATGGTTACGGTGATGTCAGGTTACACATACTCATAGAGATCTGTGATCTCAACCTCCAGTCAGCTATTGGTCACCAGAGGGGTTATTCATCTGTTTTATCATCCCTCTATCATGAGTTAAAGTTGACTTCATCTGCACAAAGTAGCTGTAATTCATCCTGAACAGAGGGGGCGCTATACATCCCTACAAGATGATCAAGTGCATCTTTGATCAGAACAAAACTTTCAACCAAACTCACTAATTAATACAAATGTGAAAAATGTGGAATAACATCTGTGAAGTATCTGTTTGTTTGTTTTTTTCAAAAACACATTTCAGTAGCGTTTAGCGCAGAGATTTTCATCCGCTAAGAGAAATTAGCATCCTAACGACAGTGACGCTTGTCTATTTCAGCCAGCCTGCTGCTCCGTCTCCTCTCTGGTGTGTAATTATTGTGCTTAAGTTTCCTTAATGCCCTAAAACAAAGAGTTTGTGCAACATTTCCCTTCTTTTGTTGGCAAATTAAAAGCCAGCTTTGTGCCAGCCTTTATTGGATTGACTCAGCAGCTTGATGGCGCCGCAGGAAGCATCAGAATATGTTGTGTACTCATGGGCTGACTCTCTTCACGGCATTTCCAGATTTATTTAATGAAGCCTTTTCTTTTTTTTCCCCACTTTTCTCTGTAACGGACAGTGTTTCCATGCTTCGGTGGCGCGGGAAGACTGACGCCAGGAGGGAATTCCCCTCAAAGCTCGGTCATCTTAGAGGCTTCAGGTGTGATCAGCTGATCCATAACTGGGCACGTTTGTGCTTCATTCTGACTTCAGCCAAAGCTCTGACTCATAGGATGACCGCTGCAGACTTCCACAGCAGCACGTGCGCGTCTTTTCTGGATGCGGCGAGATGGTGTCGTGAATAAAGGTGCACGTGGTCTCATCTTCTCCTCCGTGTCTGCTTCCTCTGCACACACCAAAAGGCAGCGCTGATATCATGAAGGCTGCGTGCTCGCTGACAGCCGATTGGAAGAAGCCAGCTGTCGAATTCAACACACACTCACTCACTCACACGCACGCACGTACGCACGCACGCACGTACGCATTGCCTCTGGGATGCAGGGCATGGACCATCAGTGCACGTCGCTCTCTCAGGCTAAACATGGTCGCTAACTGTAGCCAGCAGTCAAAGAAACAGACAAAATGTGTTTGTGTGTGCGTGCGTGCGTGCGCGTGCACGCTAGGTTTGATGAGGGCGGTTGTGGTTAAAAGGTCAGGATCTTAATGAATATGAGCAGCCCGCGTGCTACATCCAGCACGTCGTCCTCGTGTTTTTAAACCTGTTTGAGGGGACTGAGGTAGGGACACGATTGTCCACAGAGTCACTGATGACTCACCCCCCCACC
>BJFM01001961.1:5827-21616 GCA_016586285.1 Arothron firmamentum | reverse complement strand
AGACAGACAGACAGAGACAGAGAGAGCTAAACATCTTAAGGGGAGGATTTGCTGATGTCTGAAAAGTGTCTAAGCCAACATGGACGATAAATCCAAGGCTGACCTGGGACCTAATTGAAACCCTCCACCTATAGTGAGCCCTGCAGGTCACACAGCAGCCATTCTTCAGTCGTCCTGTCTACAAATGTGTATCTCCATCTGTCTTGTCTTTCTGTTTTCTCTTCTGTTCTCTCTGGTTTCAGCTCTTCCTACACAGCTCTGGGAATGTCACTCTCCACGCGAGCCAGAAGCAGATCTTCACTAGCTGGCTTCCAATCAGTGAGTGCACAGATATTTTAGATTCAAGTGGATTTAAAAAGGTGGCTTGGGCCTACATATTCTTTTTTTATGTGCATTATAAAAATGCACAAGAATCAAATTAGCAAATGAACATTCAGCTGAAACCGGTCATCTTAAATCTGTCAAATGTGTTTTCTACCTGACAGATAATCCATTTTTTATATTCATTTCCAGTCCATATCAGAAGAGGTATCTACAGGAACAGTTTCAACGGCACTGCTGACTCAGCAGCCACTAGATCTTCCCCGCAAAGTTTTATAAAATTAGAAACGCAAACAGCGGAAAATCCCAGCCTCCATCTCCAACCCTGACGGAGCCTGTATGACTGTGAAAGTGTGGCATTACTACCAAACCGTGTCGGCCAGGTTTTGCAGACTGGTTATGTTGTTGCGCGTCAGAGTTTGGTTATATCAGATGACATGGAACAGAAAAGCAGTGATGCACAAGTGCAGCATTGCCACGGAGTAAAAAGTAAACTTTAGGAAGTGATTTACAGCTCTGCGCTGTAGGCAGGAGGAAGAGAGGAGCTGTTGTGTTTCTGGTTATTCTGCTGAATAAAAGGCAGCAGAGATTTGTCCTTCAGAACAAAATACACCAGCAACAAGCCTTTTTCAGCCCCTATATTTTAAAAATAGTCACCCGCACCGACATGGAGCACTGTCTTTGACCTTTTAGTTGTTGGATTTCTATAAACAACGCAAAACACAACAAATCAGATTTCCTGTCACGACATGAAAATAAAACATTTTAATCATTAAAGAAAAAGTCACGCACTGGTTGGTTTCCATCGAGCCAAAACTTTGCTATTTTAAAATCCAAGCAGCAGACACCTGCACTTTCTTCTTAGTTCCCTTAGTTTGCCCCCCAACAGAGGACTTCAACTGCAAATTAAAATTGAATGGTCTTGCATACAAACACACACACACACACACACACACACACACACACACACACACACACACACACACACACACACACACGCTACACAAAATTTGCTGGAACTCCCCTGGGAAGTGTGTCGCCAGAGAGTGGAAAACAGTGACCATCTGTGGGCCTCTCAAACACTTCCTGTTCCAGCTCACCCGAGTTGAACAAATGGAGTTTGTACAGCACCGACGCCAAAACTCAGCACTTCAACACCGTGTTTTTCCTTCACCGGATGTACACACGCGCGAGGACTTTTGTGGCGAGGTCCGGAGCTGTCCGGTGCTGAAACCAGATCAAGAGGGAAATCCAGCATGGAAGGAAGCCTCCTGTTTTACTGGGGATTCACGCTCACAAAAACCCAAAATAATGCTTAATTAGTAGATGAAGAGTCACTTACGCTTGTGTGAAAATAAAAGACATGGCTTCTGACAGACCCCGCTGGTGGGACAAAGGTCGAGAAGACGGGAGGGAACCCACCTTCCACACCTGCTCGAAGCACTGTCGGGTGCTCAATTGTGGCTCCGTCATTAATTCAGCAGACAGGAACTGTTACCAGATGTCATTATTTATTTATAGTATTTAATCGGGAAAATGCTTCCTCTGAATAATACATTTGGTGGGAGGGGGGTGAGGAGTTTTGGTGGTGGTGGTGGGGGTAGATGAATATTCAGGAACTGTGTCTGGAGAGGTTGCGGTAAACTGCCTCTTTTTCCCTCCCTCTGCCTTCTGGGCTTTGTCAGGCCTGCCAGTGGCCCCAGTGGCCCCAGCTGTACCGTTCAGTTGCTTGATTCTAGGTGTGAAGGCTAGTTAAAAATGGCTGATGCCAGACTATTATATTATTAGCCGGGGCAAAGCTAACAGCAGCCCAATTATGCCGCGCTCCATCTGGGGCGGCTGCAGCGAGAGGACGCAGAGCTGTCGATCAAAAAGCGTGACGTGCGCCGGCCTTCATTAAGCCACCCGTACGGCTGTGCGATGGAGCCGGGCCTCCAGGATGAGACGCAAAAAGAAAAAAAAAAAAGGAAACTTTGCGATGGTTAACCAATTTAGGGCTGCCAAAGCCTGAAAACATGTCCCTCTCTGCAGGAATCCTCCCGAGTTCCCCTTCATCCCAAAAAGCTACATTAAAAAGCACAATAATTAAAACATAAATAACTCCTTTTCTGCTTAGTATTAGAAGGATTAAAGCTAGCTAATAGCACAAGAAGGATCGCAGATGACTCCGCATCACAGGCTGCCAACTCCAGGAATTCGGCGTCAATCCCAGCCCAGGGATCTTCTGTGCAGATGCACGCTTTCCCTCGATTCAGGGCGTTTTCAATTTGTTTAAAATCTAGCAGGTAGCTCATTATGACGATATAAATGTTGCATATTTGCACACTCTTCACTTCCTTGGACCCCACTCAAGTGCAAAATTGAATTCCGGCCCGCCCGTGTCTTCCGCTCGGAGAGCAAAGTTGAGGTAAAGCAGGAGAGACGCGTTACTGAAAGATGTGGCAGCGCAGCGTCGCCAAAGCAGCGGAATATTCTGTGAAATCCAAGTCTGCCACCTCCCTCCCTCGCAATGTTTCCCTCCCTCCTCATCTTCCCCCAGAGGTGTGATGACAACATTGCTGAGCTGCTTTTGGCCTTGACCAGAGCTGGACGACAGCCACGGAGACGGACCCCGGCTCTGCAGGAGCTCTGTTCACCCACTGTGATGCCTCATCACACAGAAAATGTGAAAACGGGGGCAGTGAACTGGCAAAGCCACAGAGAGGAGTCCTGGTGTCTGAGAACAATGGCAAGGAGAGGAAGGACCAGACAGAGAGGAGTTAGGGGGCTGGGGTGGGGGGGGGGGGGGGTGAGCAGACAGAGAGCTGCGGCAGGCTTAGAAAGAAGTTATCCGGGGAGCCAGATCGTCTCAGAACAGGCCGATCGGTGACATCACAGGAGCGGGGAAGGAACGGACTGGTTTATCTAGGGAGAGCGGTGGAATGCAAATAGAGGCTGGCTGGTTGAGATGGCTGCCAACCGTGGAACGACATCAGCTGAGAAGCAGAACGGTGCTCTTCACCGAGCGGCTGAGCGCAGCGGCTCAGCTTGGCACACTAAGCATGACCCTGCTGAAAGGGCTTCACGTGTCTGGGTCAGCAGGAGGTTAGGGATCCACGCTAGCAACAAGAGCATCTGCTGAAGGCAGACTGGACCTGTGTGCACGCGCGCGCGCGCGCATGTGTGTGTGTGTGTGTGTGTGTGTGTGTGTGTGTGTGTGTGTGTGCGTGCGTCTGCACCAAATATAAAAGGCTAACAAAGAACAAGAGAGTGAAAAGAGAGAGACCAGAACCATTTCACAAACTGCATGGCTGAATCCCTGCTTAATTTCCCAGGAGGTCAGGAGCTACTGCGCTGCTTCTCTCTCTGCCATCCTCCATCTGACACTCTGCCATCGAGTCCAAAAGCCAGAAAAGGGAAGGCAGAAGGGGGGGGGGGGGGAGCCAAGTCCAACTTTGTTTTCTTTTCAAGCCTCAAACAAAAGAGGGCCATCTCTCGGCATGTTGACAGACCTCCTCTAGTCGGATGGGTCTGATCAGCCCGCATCCGTCCTGCACCGACAGCTGCTACCCAAGCTCATGGATGAATTACATTTCTCTCTTTCACCTGAGCCAGCGGCTCCTCCGCTCTCTATCTGCCTCCTCCAGATCTAACAGGGCTTCCACTGCAAAGACGTGCAGACCAGAATCATACAGTGACCTCATCAGGCTGAAAATCTTTCCAAGCAGAACCCTTCTTTTCCTCATGGTTTGACAGACGCATCATGAATGACATCATGTAAACTGATTTTAGGACTCTAAGGAATGCCTATAAATGCTTCACAATGTTGAAAATGATTCATTATTTTATTTTTGCATAATTTCTCCCTAAATCAACACACAAGAAGCCATGTGTGAGCCGAACGGAGCAGTGAAAAGTGTTTTTTGGTGCCCACAGAGCTCTGATCCCAGGTCTTTGTCTGTGTGGACGCGCTTGTCCGGCTGATCAGCAGCTGCACTAAAATCAGCAGAACTTACGTGCTTTTATATGCGACGGACTTTTTATGTGCCGGGCAGAAATTCAGTAAGCTAGAACGCAAAGCAAAGCAGAGCAACTGGAACTCACCTTTGGAGCAAAGTCGGGTCTGGTCCAGAGGAATGTCGAGCCGCGGCGGGGTCTTCCGGGAGCGTCGCTCGGTGCAGGTGGTGTGCCAAAACGCGGGGGAGAGGAAGCATCCAACGGTGCGTGGGTGGAGAAAGCGGGGGGGGGGGGAAGCCCCGTAACTGTGAATCAACAGCCCTGCGTGTAGGTGTGGGAAAGCAGGCGGAGATCGGGGTGGAGGAGCGAACAGCGAGTCCCCGCAGAAGCCGGGGGAGCAGCCGCGGTGAGAGGACGGACGAGCGCCGGAGTGGTGCTCACCTCTCCAGCGGCTGAGAGCTACTGAACAAAAGAGCGCTCCGCAGGCTCTCTATTCAAACAGCAAGAGAGGGGGTGGAGGAAGGGGCCGGGGCTGAGGACGGGGGCGCTTCTGCTCCTGAGCTTGACGCTGAACGCCAGCTGTCAAAACTTTATTGCGATCCACCTCGTGGTGGTGGTGGTGGTGGTGGTGGTGGTGGAGTCCAGGAAGTAAGCGAGGCTGGTGTTTGGTGAATGTGATAAATGATCTCATCAAAGCCGGATCCCCCTGATGCAAATATCCACCGAAGGGGGTCAGAGATCTGGAGTTTTGGCACCTCTGCCCGACCTCACGGCTCATAATCCCATTTGTCTTTTTGTCTGAAAGCTTTAATTAATAATCTCTGGGCGAGAATTACCTCGTTTGGCAGCTCGGCGGTGACCTCGGCCTGCACCGGACTGTCAAATGAACCCGACTAGCAGGGATTTGTTGTTGTTTTTTGTTTGTTTGTTTGTTTGTTTGTTTTGCAGTAGTAAAACTCCAAATCTTTTGTCAGAAAACGAAGGCCCAATGGCCTTCTGGGAATTGTAGGCTACTTCTGTGCGAGGCAGTAAGGGTCTTTTGTCGTGGCCCTCATGAGACGCAACCCCGCAGAGAGAAGTGATTAATATAGTTTTAAAAGATAGTTTGTGTTGCTTTACATTGGGAGGCTGTGTGAGTGAAGCACCACTTTGTTGCAAATAAAATATAATGACCTCCTCTGGGAGATTAACGCTTTGTTCAGCACAGAATCTGCACACAGATCAGCCTCTGGTACTAGTTAGTCCTTGTTTTTATTTAAAAGAAAATGTTTTTCCCTTAGTAGAGTCTGTTTGATCAAAAAAAAAAAGCACTACACACACACACACACACACACACACACACACACACACACACACACACACACACACACACACACACACATATTTATATATAAAAGATATATAGTATCTTTACATGTTTTTGTGTGATGAGACGCAAGTATAAATAGCAGCCTCCCAGCCCTGGGAGCTGTCCAGGGTGCTGATCAGCTTCATGTTGTGAAGATGAGTGGTAACTAGTTTCTCCGTTCCAGTCCAGACTCGCCTTCTCCGCCTCCCTGTCTTTCAAACCGGTTTTAACCCTTTCTTTTGGATCACTGCTGTGCTGGAAAATGAATCCCCTCCCTGCTTGCAGTCAACCTGCTGACTGAATCAGACCGGGACGGATTTCTGAATACTCATCTGCAGTCATTTTACTGTCTACGAGCCATCCAGAGAGGAACAGAACTCAGAGGAAATCTTGGATCTCACCGAGAAAAAACTTAATCCAAACCACTGCCAGGAGAGCACTTTTCACACCCCCTGATTTATTCAGCCGGTGTGGTGATGACATGATTGCTGTGGTAGATGAAGACTTCAAGCATTTGAGGGAAGAAGATAAAAATACTCTAAAGCTATTGTTGTTGGTGCACTTCAGACAGCGCCAGAGCTTGGAGTGAGACAGGCTCTCCTGTGGGCTTGAACCCCGGTGCCACACGCTCCCGGCTGCTGCTTTTCTGATGTCTTTGCATGGACTCTTCAAAGGGCCGAAAACTTCTGAGGATGAGGATGCTGAATGAGGCGATGATGAAGTCTGTTGGGGCTCTGCTTACTTTCTGCCTGTCCGGCCTTCTTCTGCTCTCTGTGTCATTTCTGCTGCTCAAGTCCCAGAATGACCAGAGGCCAATCAAAGTACAAACAAGACAGTCAACAAAGAAATGGCTTCTATCGATCCCTGGGCTTTACGGCTCTGGGTAAATGTGTTTATCTTGTTCAGCCACTACATTATACTTAGATTTAATACGTATTTGTTGTAGTGGATTTACAGCTGTGAGCTAAGAAGCTTCCTTTGCTAAGACTTTATACTTTAAATTTTGTTAATACTTTAATTAGTCAAAGCATGATAGACTATAATCCTCACATAGCTGGTTTCCTGAAACAGCCAATCAGCTACTAGGGAAATCCAGCAGAATAATTTAACACAGAGAAGACTACTCTTACCATTTTTTTTGTCATGTTAAAACACCAATATAAGAAAATAAAGGTCATGCACAGAGTTCCTAGAAATATCTGTGCTGGGCCAGAAATAGATGTGAATAAAGAAAATGTGTAACATGACGGAGCTGTTGGTGCTATAATTCACAGTGACAACTTTAAATTACTTCAGGAGAATACACTAACATCTGTCATGTGATATGCTGGTGTTCCTCCGAACAATAAGAAAACCTTGCACTTTCATTGTCATGGAGATGGAAAAAAAGCAGCAGGAAATCTGTTGAATGGTTTATGTAAGCATCCAGCTGCTGCTATTCAAATAAAGGACGGAATGTAGAACTTTTGTAAACAACAAGAATGCATAGTAATGAAGGGGATGATGAAGCTTTATCACATCTGAATGCATCTGTGTGTCCATATTGAGGCTGTGTGATTGGTTTAAACAAACCTTTACTCAGTATTGAACTGCACACATACGCAGGAGCTGATATTTACAGGCAACCACAGGCTTCCATCAATTATAAGGTCAAGCTTATATGGACAGGAATAAACTCAGCCCGTTCACTAATGTTTGAATCAGCCGTTATGGGGAGTTACGGCTAATTAGCTTGTTACATTTCTAAACAAATGAGAAATGAAAGCCTTTGTTTGGTCAACTTAATGTTGAGCAACACATCTGTTGATCTAGACTCTGCAGCTCACTGAACTGCCCAGACTCTGACACGGGCACTAAAAACTCCATGTGGTCATTGGTCATTACTGCACGGAGGGTTAAATTAACAAATAACCTGGAGCAGAGGGACCAGGCTAGGAGGGGAGGGGCCCTGGGGGGGGATTGAGGCAGAGAGGGAGTGTGGAGATGCTGGCGAGGTTTTAAAACAGCTGCAGAGAAGGGGTGATGGGGGTGGGGTTGGGTGTGGGGGGCAGTCAAGTCAGCAGACGAGAGAGGCTGTAACTGAGGGACTAATGAAGCTGTGCAGGTGGGAGGGCAGGTGATCTATTATGAATGAAGCTGAGAGGGCAGAGGGGTGGGGTGGGGGGACTTCACTGGCCTAACTTGGTCTTTCACACACTTGGCTGATGCTTTGTCCAGTGTCTGATGCACGAGGCACACAGGGCTTTGACCCAGTCCCCCTCCCCGAAATAGCCCGATAAAGAGGCAACAAATGCTGCTGCAAACGCTTTACAACATAAATGTCTGTCAACAGGTCAAAAATGCGTCAACGCTCTTGTGGTGAGAATGAGCCCCTTGAATGACACTCTTGGGCACCATCTAATCAATATGTCGTTATTTGACTACGTGGGTGAGGGTGGGCTCATTTACATTCCATTCCCACATTAGGAATAGGCTCAGCAGGGATCTCGCCCACAGCCACAGCAGTCAGGCCTGACCTCAGCCAGCTTCAGGGGCCATGTGGATGAAGCATTTCTGATAGGCTGCAGCAAACCCGCTTAATAACTTTAAATTCTAAAATCCAGCCTCGGCCAGTGTAGATAAGCCAGGGCAGGGGTTATGTTGGCAGGATTTTTTGCACGTTACTTAAAAGTCGAGCGATTTAGTTTTGGGAGGAGTCAATGATAGATCATGGCATTGACAGTCTTTACTGAGTTAATCTGAGGAAATATCCTTCCGCTGCCAGTTTCAGTTCCACTCAGAAACATATCAGGAGCCACATCCTTTATTGCTCCTCTACACCTTCATCTGTGTCACCCTGGAAACTCGGTGCAAGTGTGAAAAAAAGATAATCCAACTGAACTGCTCAAATTTAGGCGTAGAGCCGAGCCTGGACCTGGACTGAGCTTTGCAGGAATAAAACCCTGAAAGTCGATTCTCTGGACCTGTTCTGATGGCGCTGGAGCATCAAGCGTCACGTTCATTCATTTCGACGTCTCCAGGCTGCTGGATCAGTCCTGAGCCAAAGCTAATGAGGGCTCTCCTGCTGTCACGTAACAGGAAAAAAAATCAGAAAATAATCAAGTTCTTTTTAAAAAAAAATGGATCAAAGGTGACTCGATGTAAGCTGGTGTCATGTGTGAAAAGAAACAAAGTTTTGAGCTGATTAAACCAGAGAAACCTGTATAACTTTAGCCATTGTTATGCTAGAATCATTCATGGAATATAGTAGCATCAGTTAAATTGCTGAATAATGCCACAGCACATCAAAACCGTTTGGAAATAGTTCCCTTAAATAATGCACAAAGTTCAATCAATGTGTAAGAATAACTCAAACAGCTTGATGAGGAGATGTTCTGTGACACACCTCTGTTCTCCGCTGCAGACCGAACTCAAACAAAAGACGACGTCTTGATCAAAGGCTGCATCCTGAGGCCTGCTTGTATTTCCAGCTAAGGCAGTAGATGTGCAGCTTTGATAGGCCCATCAGCCCTGACAGCCCCAAACCCCCCAATTCTCTCAAGAACGGCCCGTTCTCACACTCGCTTTCATTTCTGCAGGCACCCTCAGGCAATCATATTACTGTTCCAAAGGGCGCCTCACAACAACGAAATGACATCAGAGCCTGAAATAATGATTAAGAGGCTGATCATTCTTCTTATGCCACACCGGTCGGCAGCCTAATTCTGATCTGTCCGTCTCTGCTGAAGCAGCGGTGTGTCCTCATGGCCCTGCACGTTTCACACACCAGGAGGGGAGGCCGTTACAATACACCGTGAACGAGCACAGGTAAAGCTGTAAATGTGTCCGTCACGCTCCGTAGGTTCCGGAGCATTTAGGTTTGGACCATGAATTCTAAAACCACAGAAATAAGTCAGAGGCAAGAGCAGATGTCAATGTTTTTACCACAGAAACTCACCCTTGTGAAGAGTCATTTCCATAAGTGCAGGAGGGAAATTCATGTATCCATAATCATTGCAGATTTGGTTGTGCAAATTGTTTCTTGGAGGGATTTAGGAAGTAGCTGCTGCTGCTGCTAAACAGTGGCAGCGATATGTTTATTATGGAAATAGTTAGCAAAACTTAACTGGGCCTTTTACATTTTTCATCACTCAGGGTCATGGCAGGTTAAAGGAGAATGTATGTGATAATCAAAGTGTGTTTACTGAGGCTGTGTATTAATAGGTGAAGAACTTCATTGTCCTCCTGACAGGAAACAAGGATAACCTGTCACATTGTTGAAAATTGCTCTATTGTATTATGTGAAGTGTGTCAGGATAGCCGCTGGGACCAGCTGTAACATTAAACAAATGATTTGCACTTGATGAGCTATATGATGTGTAAAAATCATTGTAGAGCTTCAGTGTGAAACCATCTTGTCATCTTAGCCATCTTGTTTTGACAATGTAACAAAGTTCAGTCTTTAAAACAAAGGCAATCGCATCAGATTTGATATTCAACAGCACTGATGTTATAAATCAACATAACGAGGCACAAATCAGAATGAATTAGCATACGGGTCATGGGCAGTGGTAGGATACATAATGGCACATGATGTATATCCTCCATTATGGACTCTCATGCAGGAGCAGCAATCACCACCTCAGCTCTTCCTCGTCTGCTCTCCTCTGGCGCATCATTATTGGCAATCAGGGTTTGCTGCGACTTCCGCGAGAGCTGCCAGATGGAGTAGGCCTCACTCATGCTGGAGAAAACCTCCAAAACCGTAAACACTTCAGGACCTTGACGATGCGAGCCCTGATGACTGATGACACGAAAGTCTACACCTGGGTTTAAATGTCTCTGTGAGCTGCTCTTCTGGAGGTCTTAATCAAAATAAATACATTAAAATCAGCCTGCAGGTACTACAGATGTGAGGAATTGTTTCCTTTCATTTTATTATTTTGTTATCTGGTATGAAACCTTCTGATGACTGACTGTGGACAGATGATAGTTTGAAGCATAACTTGTATCATCACCATTTCATTTTGAGCCAAAGTGGTCTGGGTTGTTGTGGATGAAAGAGATATCATATCAGCACCGAGCATTGGAATACATATCCTTATACAACAAATGACTATAAACATGAAAATTCTTAATCGTTTATGTAATCTTGTACAAATCCTACCCTTTCTTAAACTGGTGATATGCATTTCAAGCTGCACTTTAGAGATGAAATGCTCCTCTTTGGTTTCCACAGAGGGAGGCAGGCACAATAATCACAGCTTCCTATGCATATTTTAGCATGGCAAAGCTCGCCTCAGGCCACATGAATCTGACTCATTTCTCAGACTGATCTTATTCCCCTCGTCTCGAGTCAAACCGCGCAAAGAAGGAACTTACTGTTTTAACATGTAAAAGAAATAAGAACTGTGCAGTTAAAGTCATGCACACAGACAGATTTGGGTTTTATCCATGTGGAAACTGAAAGCGATCCATTTAAAAGGGGCCGCTAATGCACAGTGGAAGAAAAAAATAGTGACTTCAACTGAAAAGATTGGATTTTTAAAAGGATATAATTATATTAAAAAAGGAGCAATTTCAACCCAAAAAGAGAAGTTTTACATACTCACTCAAGCTTACCCATGGTATTTGTTATTAAAGGTATGTTGATACTTAAATTAGCATTGCATATTTATCACTAATACTGACCTATGTCACTTTCATCTCCACTGGTGAAGAAAATGTCTACTTTTGCTTGTTGGTCTTAGTCATTAAGCTAAAATCATGCAGAATTATTCAGACATGGGTATTTTCCAAGCTTGTGCCAACACAGGGAGGAAACACACTGGTGGCGTGTGCTAATGTCTTTATTTAAATAATGGTGTGAGTTAAACTGTAGTTGTGCCCATATGGCTGCCTCCAGCTCCTCTCCTAATGGTCTCACTGGAGAATAAATAGCAGATCTCTGATGTTCAGACGGAGCTGTGGACTCTTCCCTTCAAGAGGAATTAAGGGAGCTATGCAAGAATGATCCCAGATGCCTTCAGGAAGGCGGCAGCAGCTGAGGAAAAGTTGCTCTTTTCATCACATTGCTACTTTCTGAATAACAAATTTCAGCAGCTGGTCTATCAATCAAGATGTTTTCAGAGAGTCTAGATCACGTCAATCAGACTGACTACTTCATTGTGAGACCGTGATGCGTGCTTTGCCAGGTGGCAGGTTAATGGAGTTTCATTGCTGTTGGCTGGTTTCTGCATTAAAATTAGCATGTGTGAATACAGACCGATCCTTTGGCCATCTATGTACCTTAAAGGAAAGCAGATGAGCCAAACTATTCTCATCTCTGAGCTGTCATATCATTTTGTCTTCAAACGTCTTCTGACGTTGACAGATGAGGCCCCAGA
Source organism: Arothron firmamentum (assembly GCA_016586285.1). Taxonomy (NCBI): domain Eukaryota; kingdom Metazoa; phylum Chordata; class Actinopteri; order Tetraodontiformes; family Tetraodontidae; genus Arothron; species Arothron firmamentum. The sequence goes on along the minus strand of BJFM01001961.1, from coordinate 9,646 downwards.
AACCCCATCTGAACCCACGCTCATGGGCTCCATAGCTCAGAAGTGAGAGCACTGGTCTTGTGAGCCAGGGGTCGCGTGTTCAAATCTTGTTGGAGGCTTTATTCATAGGTTGCAGGGGACCACAGGGGAGGTGCTGGGATACTTTAGGAAAACGGCCAAGGTACCCTCAAGCTTCACAACCCCAAAACAGAAATTAATGTAGGTATGTGATCACTGCATACTGAGTGGAAGTTCTGTACACGCAAACATGCCTGGTCGAATGACTCCAAGGTTAGAGCAGCAGAGATCCTCAATGAGGACAAGTTTTGCCAGTTAGAGCCAGTTTTGCAGTGGAATAACCACAAAGAATTTGTCATTTTACAGACTAAAATAGTTTTGAGGAAATCTTTTTTGCATAGCTGACTACAGAAACCAGTATTAAAACTATTTCATACCAGCTGAGCTTCCATTTGATCATCTTGGACACCTGCTGAACTTGTTCAGTGGACTCATGTGGACTTGTTGGTTCACAGTGGACACAGTTGTAAAGATATTCCTCATCAACCCCTGCAGTAGAAGCCCATCTGAGCTAAGCAGTAAATGTGGAATCGGGTGTCACACTCGATGTCTCGGGCATGAGTTGAAATGGGGCGTGCGCATATTAAACCATGTTAGAAAACCACAGAGCAGCAGGAGAGAGGCAATGGGGGAACGATCATCTTCCAGCGCCCGATAGGAAGTTAGAAGTCCCACAGGACAATTCATCAAATTGTCCAAGGACGGTAATCTAAATAAACAGCAGATCTTATTATCTGCAGGTTGCTGAGAGCTGATGGAATTAAACGGCTGGAGAGTGAGAAGGAGAAACTGGACTCGGGGGGGGCGCTGAGAGGGCAAGTGAAGGAAATAAAAATAAACCCTACTGGCTGAGAACGGGAGAGTGGCGGGGAAGGAACAAAGTTACGACTGGAGACAGCAGATGAGTAAGAGGAGAGGCGGCGGGGGACTCGATTTAGGAAAATCGAGGACAAGAGGGAGGTAAAAGTCAAAGAAATACTGAGGCAGAAGTGGCAGAGGGGATTCTGGGATGTGGGTCCACCGGGACCAGCATGAGTCTTTGAAGCCTACCCTGGAACAGAAACACTCTGTGTGTGTGTGTGTGTGTGTGTGTGTGTGTGTGTGTGTGTGTGTGTGTGAGAGAGAGAGAGAGAGAGAGAGAGAGAGAGAGAGAGAGAGAGAGAGAGAGAGAGAGAGAGAGAAAGAGAGCTTTAGTCTTGCAAATACAGGATAGCGGTCTGGTGTGTGTCACAGCTAATTAAACCATAGCATATTTATATTAATGTATAAGTTCTAATTCTTATATTTTTCCCAGCCAGTTCATTTATTTGCTTGTGCCTTCAAATTTTTTCAACCCTGTCAATCTGTTAAACTCTCAGCCAACAGCATGTCAGTGATCCTGTTTGGCACTGGAGCCAAAGCTACAATCAGTTTTTACATACAAGAGGAGAGAAATCAGTCTTGATTCCACAGCTGGGAACTCTCCTGGTTTGGAAGATCTAGCAGCTCGTTTTCAGCACAGAACTTTGGTCTCGGCTGCTGTTAAAGTGTGATTGTTGATCACAGAGGAGCACGTCTCTCTCAAAGGACAGCCATTTTTCACCACAAATTTTGTAAAGACTAACCAACGTGTACAGATGGAGGGCGCGTCTGATGTGCGCTGCAGTGGGAGGGGTTAGAGGCATATCTTTGATTTAGTCGGTCACTGAGGAGAAGAAACACAATTATCCATCTGTTGTTTAGAAAAAGAAAGTGAAAATGGTCGTCAGGTGCAGCATCATCAAATAAGCCACACGTGACATCGTGTTTTGCGCAAGGACCAGAGTTTCCCTCTCCGTCGGGGCATCTTCTTCTCCGTCTGCAACCTGCAACTGCTTCCAACATTGTTCTGAGACTGTTTGTCTGGCAGAAGCAAAAGAGAAGCTTTGATAAATGAGAGTGGGAGGAACACGCTCATAAACTGTGTGAAGAAGATAAGTGTCACACGGGCAAACATAAATACGCAAAAATGAGACTTTCCCACTGTAACGTCTGCCAGGAGCAGGCAGACAGGATGTGGGCGTGATGATTCTCCTCACAGGCCCAGATGAGAACAATTTTGATTCAGGTACAACTCTGGACTATTTTCTAGCCCAACCAATAGCTCCAGGGTAAATGGACATTGTAAATGATTTAGAATAAAGTCAGAGTTGCTTCTTCTAAAAGCTCAACAAAGGAAAGAGAATCATTTTGTTTTTCAGGCACAATCACATGAGTGTTCATTCTCATGTTTATTTTAAATTCATGCCAGTGAAGCACGTTTATTGCTGCTTTTAAAGATTGTTAATCACATCAGTGGAATTAATGTGTTTAATCTGTGTGTCGTGGAGGCAATCAGGCTCATGTTAATCACCTTAAAGTCATTTCGTGAAAATAGCTTTAATGACTCGATTTTCCTTTTAGGGAAAAGCCTGAATATAAGTGTGATTCATCTGTTCCTCTATCACTCATCTGCTGGTTTTCATTTTTGCACAGTCATCTGCGAAGTGGAATTAGCTTCTGACAAATGTAGCGCATCGTGTTAAGTTCACGTTATAGTCAGCTTTCCCAATGACCCTGCACATGGATCGATTCCTCACGTGACTCCTGGTTTTCCCTGAGCTCAGCTCCTGCCTGTCGATATCCACTCAGCAACATGAATTATGACTTTTTGAGTCCCTTAAATGAACAAATGCACTCTTTAATCAGCCCACAGTCCTGCTCACAAGCTAGCTTTGTAAGATTAGAGTAATGTTTGAGCACCATCGACAACCTGGAGACCATGAAACTCATGGGATGTATTCTCATCATGTCATTCTCTTTTAAAAATGGCATCATTTGTGAGCCTTTGTTGAATCTCTGGCGTTACCCTCATCTGTTTTTCTGGAATTTGCTATATTTTTGCTGATTGCTGTCGCTTTTTGCTGCTCAAATCTTTTGGATTGCACTGCTGCAGTCTGCTGAACTCCAACCCTGCAAAAGGTGAAGAGTTTAACGGCACTTGTGTCCTATTTGCTGAGTCACAACCTCGGATTTGCTGCATCTGTGTTTCAAGATCATACACTTTTGCGATTTCAAACTGCATGCATGCATCCCTGATCGCGCTGCTGGAGCTTGATTGTATCACAGTCCTACAGCACACATAAAAAATTCAAAACAAAAGCCGAGTGACGCTGGGAGTACGTGGGTGTATCGTGATGCCTGGATTCAAAAGCAGAAACGTGCTCCAGATGTTCTCTGTTCCTTCTCTCACATGCACAGCAGCATCATTGATCACTTTAAATGTCAGATATTCAGATTTCTATCAGAGCTTTGCTGGTGCTGCTGCTGTGTTATTGTTAGATGTCATATATAATACACACAAACATGCTGTTGATGTCAGGATCCAGGTCCCCTGTGTTTGCTCTTGATTTGATTGAGCATTCTCTTTGGGGTTCAGGGTTTAGCTGTCTGTTGACTAATTTGTACTTGTGATCGTCATGGTTACTTTATGATTGTCGGTCTGTATCCTCCATCTTTACTTGCCTGATTGCTGTCATGCCTCATTGTTCCTGTCTCTATCTCACATCTCTATCTCCGTGTGGATCTGCAACGTCTTAGGCCAAGCATTCAGCTTGGTGTGCTTAACTCATTTACTCCCTCACTCTTTTAGTTTACACTAACCTCTGTGTGTGTGTGTGTGTGTGTGTGTGTGTGTGTGTGTGTGTGTGTGTGTGTGTGTGTGTGTGTGTGTGTGTGTGTGTGTGTGTGTGTGTGTGTGTGTGT
>BJFM01001959.1:351949-367308 GCA_016586285.1 Arothron firmamentum | reverse complement strand
CCACCCATATTTATCCATTGATCTGTGAGACATGAGGGAACCATCTCCTTGGCAGCACACAAGCAGCAGACCAGCAGATGATGTTTGGGAATACGATAGCAATTTTAGCCGGTTGAAATGTCAGCAACAGGCAGCAACACAATACTCCCACATATCGGCACTGATCCCAGTGGGAATGTAATAAGACTGCGACATTTAAGAAACAATGCCAGAGAATATCAAGCAACCTAGTTGCGCTGGTTAGATTGAACGGCTGTCTGTGGTCACACTTGTTCCTCTGCCAGGGAAAATACCACAATATGACTGGACTTTAATAATTGCTGTTATGAGAGAGCCCCCAGCTAAACAAAGACTGGTGTTTTTTTCTCCTTCCTGAGGGAATAACTGTTTTTGTCTGCCTGTCTGTCTGGTTTAGGACACACAAAAGAGCCATCAGCAGTGAAGAATGTTTCAATGACGGTGATAAATGGCTTGTTTAAAAACATGAATGGTTCCCGATGTCTGCTCGCCCCATGTAAAGGTGCTCCATCATGTGGCCTGTAATTGCTCTGATTAAACAGAGATAATTGCCACAAATGACTTTCATTAATGGTGAGAAAAATAAATGTGTTATAAACAGAATGAAGTAGCTCTTTAGCTCCTCAGTGTGATTGGTAAACTACAAACGTGTCAACTGCTGCTATGGTTGCCGCTGTTCAGTGATGGCTTGTCTTTTAACACAATTCTGTGTCAGGTGATAACAATAACAATGATGTTGACTTTATGACTATGAGGAAGATGATGATGATAAAACCTGCGAGAACACATGATCTTGATGCTAAAATTACACAGAGCAGCTAGCTATACTTGGGAAAAGTACTTCCAGTGCATATGTACCCGGGTGTCACAAACACCCCCACCCCCCCACCCCCCCACCCCCCCCGACCCCGCACCACCTCCCATCTCGATTGATTCCACCTTCACCAGTCCCTTTTGTCCATTTTGACAGAAGGGACTTGACAGATAGATCACACGGATACACAATCATTGCCTGGTATGGACCGGGATGGAGTGCACCCATTATTCTAAAGCAAAGCTGTCTGGCGGGGCAAGGCCTGCGCACCGCATGATGCCGTGATAGATGGAGGCCATTAATCAAGGCAAGGCGGGGGTCCAGAGATTGATGTGCAGAAATTCAAATACTCAAACAGCATTTGGAAGATTAAGGCTGTGCGGGCAAGGTTAGAACTACTTTTGTGTTGTGGGGAAACAGGTGCGGCGGCGGCGGCGGAGCCAGGGTCCGCTGTGAACACGCGGTCGGCCTGGAGGGACCGGTTTGCTTTGGGTGCTCTGTTTTTTACGCAGTAACATTCCATATTCATCACCGTCCAGGTGGCTTTTCTTCAATCATCTCCATACTGACCTCTAAAGTGAACGCTGGGGAATAAAACCTACATTAGGGAAGACGAGGGTCATCATTTCCTTATCACTCTGCTCACCATAGTGCATGGGTGTGACGTAGCGTGGAACAGCTATCGGCGTTATCAGTGGGTGTGTTACTACTCGGCCTCTCGCTATTTATTAAAAACAAGCTTTCCCAGAGAGATACAAAATCATTACTCCCATTGTGCTTATCGAGGCTGAGGATGCTTACCTTGCAATTTTACTGTGGCAACAAAGCATTTTGCCCTAAATAGGTTACAGAAAAGGGTAATGACTGTGAGATGCCCTCGACAAAAAGTAATTTTACTCCCTGATAATGACCTCATGTTGGATTAATTAACATGTACATGTGGTCATTACTCACATGCATGTAACAAACAGGCATGAGCGTATCACAGCGCCTGGTGTATGACTGGATTCCACCATGCAACATGCACGCTATGATTTAACAACAGCTGGTGGGAATTGTTGATTTTGACATTGAATGTGCATTTATTGATGGTCCCTTTTAAGGTGATAGAACATGTGGAGAACTCTGACAGTGTTTATGGCTGCTGAATTCATGCTCACACACACACACACACACACACACACACACACACACACACACACACACACACACACACACGTATTTGCAGCATATATTCATTAAATGTATACAACCCTGATCACACTGGATTATGCCTGCAGCTCTGGTACTGTTAGGCAGACAGAAAAAACATTAATATTAAAACACACTGCTGACAATGGAAATACTTTCATGTGTGTCCATTCTCATCGTCTTTCATTCCTTCTCCTGCGTGGAGTCTCCACAGGTTAAGGAGCTGACTTGTTGGCACTTTGAGGCAAAAGAGTAAGAGAAAAAAAAAATCAGAATCTAAGGTTTATTAATATTTATGTGCACAAAACAATAAAAAGGATGATTTGAGTTGAACAACTAGTACAGTGCAGTTTTTTGTGGATGTACATACTAATAAAAAAGGACAACAGTGATGCTGTATCCTGAAAACTGATGGTTTTTAGAACTAATTTTACATCAATATCAGTATAGAGCCACTAATGCTGTCGACATGACTTCGGTTCGACTGTATAAACCCACCAAAGACAAAAAATACTGTCTGCACATTTCCAGTGGTTTGTGATATATCCCCCCTTTCTTCTTGGCCAACCATCCATCTTCTGGAGGTGCAGTCCACCGTGGACAAGTCACCTAATCATTGCAGGGCTGTTATAACAAACATTCACACTCAAGGTCAATTTAAAGCAGTCAATATGCCTACATACATGTCTCTGGACTGTGGGGGAAGGGGGGAGTAACCAGAGAGGTAGAGGACATAAAAAAGCAGAAAAGCCCCCCTTCCTGCTCTGAAGCTCAATGGCTCCTAATCAGTTTGCACATGCTCCTGCATGGGAATCACTACCAGGTCTGGGTGGAGCTCATCTGCGTGGTGCAGAGCTAGTGAGGCGGCACAGTGGCTCATGCTGAAAATACCTACAGCAGTTTGGATCACAGTATGTTTCTGTTTTATTTGCCCCCATTTTTTTCCCCCCAATCTCAGTCCGCTGAGCTATTTTTAGTGCTCTGTTATATAAGACATGAGGTGCTGCGGCATGAAATTGTGCCCCTGCAACAGCTGCATGAAAAATGGTTTGAAACAGTTAAATGTAAATAAATAAGTATAAGTGAATAAACCAACTGTTTTGGTTAGGAAAAAATGTTTCAGTTTTTAAAGGCTCTAGTAAATGTGTCAGATATGACCATAAGAGAAGACACAGACAAACACATCGTGTCAAAAAGACTCATACAGACACCAGGAAGAAAAATGATGAGTGATTACTTCTGTATTTATGTCTGAAATCTTTTCATTATATGTCACAGGAAGCCATGTTTATCAAACAGTATTGTGTGCCAAACTCACTTATAATAAAAGTGTGACATCTCATTTTTCTGCTGCCATCTATCTGCCTGACAAATCTGCCGAGATGTTGTGTTGATAAATGTGACGCGAGCACACTGGAGAAATGTATGGCTGCTCCAAATGGTTCAAGGGCAAATTATTCTTAAACACAGATACAACAATTCAATCAGATAAAATGAAGACATTGTCTAACTGGAAGCATTATTATTATTAATATAATAATAACAATAATAATAATAATAATAATAATAATAATAATAATAATAATAATAATAATAATTATTATTATTATTATTATTATTATTATTATTATTATTATTATTATTATTATTATTATTATGTGTGTGTGTGTGTGTGTGTGTGTGTGTGTGTGTGTGTGTGTGTGTGTGTGTGTGTGTGTGTGTGTGTGCATCACTACTGATCAGTTTTCCCACTTGTAGGTGTATTTTTTAAATATGTTTACCAGTGCATATCCTGCCTCTGGTTTTTATACAGCTGTGGAATGACGCTCTTATAAGCCTTCTCATTTCTCACACTTTTGGGGGCCACTTGCTCCAACTCGATTTAATAGTTTCCTTAAATTGATTCTTTTCTTCCAGTATGTTAAGAGCAGCTAATTGGATGTGAGCAGGGTTCCCTTCGGGCATATTATGCAAATATGCTTATGTCATACTTGCTTCAGTTAAGTACAAACGGTTATTAGCGGCTAATTAAAAACGCTACTCCTTTAAATGCTGAATTGCGACGTTTGAGGAAGGAAGTGGCACCTGCGTGAATGCAGATTTGATGTTTAAGCGCGTTCGGAAAAGCTGTATTTTTAATTCTTTCATTGAAGATAGGATATAATACTGGGGGTACATCAGGGGAGGAGAACACATAGATCGTAATCTTTCTTTCTTTCTAGATTTCCATCTTCACCTCTAGCTAGAAGGTGATATAGTTGAGGCAATAAAGAAGCAGATAACTAGGAGACAGCTTGTGAATGTGATTCAAAACAGAGGACGGTCGTATATACGCACAGAAAGCTGCATCTGACTTTGACAAAATGGAAAACACCATAAAAAGCTAAGGGGGGAAAAAAAAGAATCGAGCTTTATCATTTTTATATTGTTCCCATGACAAGAAAGACCTTCAGCGAGTCTAAATGATCCGCAAGAGCATCATCCCTGACTCCCTCCCCCCACTCCCCCCAGGAGGACTTAAGCCATTACAGGAGGGAGAGGAGAGACAAAGATTTCAAAAGCTAGATGGAGGGGAAAAGGCTAGAATGTGAAAGGAAGCAACACTTCTGAGGGTTTTGCTTTTTTCTGATGGAAAAGTGCAAATAGAGGTATAAACATCTGTCTCCCACACAAACAAGCCTGAGGAGATACGTAGAGGATAAAGCTGCCTCCACCACAGGAACGCTGATCTTCTTTTGTTTTGTTTTGTTTTGTTTTGTTTTTGCCCAATTACCTAAATGGTCAGCTCTGACTTCACAGGCAGGTATTTTCTGCGAGGGATTTGTTTAAGTAGAAAATTCATAATGTGTCCGCCTTGTGGAGCGATTAAAAATATCTAAGAAGAATGAAGTGCTGTGTGCTTTTCTGCACAACTTAATATTAGCCGGAGGGAACAAATCGCCAATCTAGCGAACAGCAGACAGGAAGATACTACTGACTCATTAGTAGAAATATTGTTTTACATTTAGAAAGCAGCAGAGACCAGCCCCCGCCATGAGTCTGGTTCTGCTCAAGGTTTCTTCCTGTTGCCTGCTCAGGGTGAGGTCAGGCTGTGGGTTTCTGCAAGGCACATAGAGACAATGTTGGCTGGAGCGGGTGCTGTATAAATAAAGTTGAACGGGATCGAATTTAATGAAGATTTTTGAATTTTGTTCAGGCACCAGGTGAGAACAAACCTGCTGTCAGAAACAGGAAGTAAAGCGAGCTATTGTTGTGGTGATTGTGCAGTTACGCTCAGCATGAGCGACGGGGAGGGTACACAGAGACGAGTGTTGCTCCGGAGTTCGGTGTTTATGAAAAACAGGAGGGATCGTTTTGTTCTGCGATTATAGGAAAGGGACCACCAGCGGAGCTTTGCAGGGCACAACAAAGACATAACAAGAGATTTTCAAAACGTGAACTGTTGCACGTTCATGAAGAAAGAATGACAAAAAAGAAAAGAATAAATAGCTTTATGCTATAACTATATAACCTTTCTTCTTCCTTTCTTACTGAATTTGTGCCTTTTTGCTGAGATCTGTACAGTCTGGGCAGAGGAAACGGGCTGATCCTCGCCAGGGCCCACTCTGACCCCGGCTGCAGAATCCAGACGGTCCGTGCCGCTGTTTTTTGCCTGTTTTAGCAGACGACAAATCACACCCCTCACAACCCTCGCCACTCACTCGGCCCATTACTGTGTTTGTGTGGGTCAGCCAAAGGGGTACGTAGGTAGCAAAAGGTGCTTCTTTTGAAGCTCTGTGCTTTTATTGTGTTCTGCAATAGCTTCTCTTTGCCTTTCTAGCAAACCTGTCCAATATTGAGCTCTGACTGTCATTTGGAAAACAAGCCAATGTTTAATGCATGAGTCTGAACTCTATATTTGATGGTTACATCAATACCTCTCAGTGCTTAATATGAGTAATGTGACATAATGGAGGCCAACTTTAACAGCCGCCTCTATTTTTTAGCGTTATAAAGGTATTAAGCGTCCAGATTTGAGACTGAAGCAGCAGCTACTGATCATATTAATGCGACAGATTTAGGCTTATATCTAAATCTAAAGACGCGTAAGTTTGTTCCTATGCTTCATCTTTATCATCAGCTGTGTGAGCGTGAATGCCCTGTGTTGATGGAGCAGAGTGCTGAGACTGTCATGGTGATAACTCTAATCCCTTTTTGGAGACACGTTGCTAATGACGCACGCAGGCGCCGCACGATGAATGCAATGGCAAAGCCGGCGCACTGTAGCTGCGTGTCTTAAATAGCTAATTTAAGGGGAAACGCAGGTAAGCCACCCAAGAATGGTTCCATCCCCCGTCTTCAGGTGCTCAATAAGAGGTTTTGTAGAACATGCCGATATCAGGGGATTAGAGATTACTGTCACTACAGTGGATTTTCTTTGGTTGCACCGACGAGTCGGCAGAAGACTTCATGATGTGTGAGTAGATTTGCAGGAGAAAGGGCAGGTTCCCACTCAGCGGAGGTGCTGGGGGTGCAAATAAAGGTGCATGAATATAAAACAGCATTTTGGTTTTATGGTAAGTATAAATCTATATGTTTCCTGCTATGTTCTAGAGGGGGGAAAAGCAGTCCCGGTGACCAGACCAGGCCTGCATATCTACACTAAATAAGTGGTATCTGATATAATGAGCTGGAATTAATCATTTATGACCTTTACTACAATCTTCGGAGTTAACTATCTATTAGGATTTGGATTTCCCTGGAAGCCATCTTCTGCTGTACTTGCCATTAAATCGCATGTTTGAGCTCCCTCTGCCTCACACAGCACTGTAAATGAATGATGGCGCTAATCTTGTTTTTAAAGGGCATTTATTCATTCATGTTTTTTTATCCATTGATTAAAAGTCCATAAGTGACCATTGATTAATTATATATGTAAAAAGACCTGAAAAAAATATTCCAGCGTCAGCCATATCTATCACTGCTTGTGTCATTTATGCCAACTAATGCTAGCTGGCAACAGCGCTCCTTATAGATTGTTGTCAATAAATCTCATGAAAGAAAATTGGAGAGCAAAGTAGCTGCGTTAAAGAGAAGTGAACATATGTTCCATGTAGAAATGTGCACCAACAGAGCTGGCAGTGAGTTCACTTTCACACATGCTGACATGTTTTAGCCATTTATTTACCAATTCATAGAAACTAAGGAGAGACTTGAATTACTTCCTCCCAAACTTCACAGATTAATTTAACAAGTTCTATCTATAATGGCAATAACAGATTTTCTTTCACAAATAAGTTGGGTGAAAGTGGAGATGTATAGACAGAGTTTAGAGAACGACCTGAGCTGTTCAGGGCAATACACTAACTGCAGAAGAAAATAACAGCATCCATGCATTTATGCTGGGCAGGATCCCCTCATCCGGGAGGCCAGAGGGACGGGAAAGCTGTGGCTACACATGTGCACATTCGTGCAGATACTATTTATTTATAGCAGGAGAAGCTGCAGAACCCAAATACTTTTTCTGCAGGTGGTGTTTGCACAATAAATAACTCTGAATCCCACTGTCTGTTTGGGTGCCAGGGAGTGACGATGGTGTCTCCTCCTCCCACTTCCTAGAGGTCTGTCACTGCTGGCGTCGCCACTGTCGCTCCTTACTCGCATTTGTTTCACTTCTCCTCGAATAACTTTAATTAAAATGGCATTTTAAAGGGTTGGAGCTTGATACAAAATGTTCCAGAGTGATGGTTCCATGTCTCCTGCCTCTGATTCAGCTCACTAAATTAATTTTGATGTTTGACACTGTTAATTCAATAAATCCAAAGCATTTCATTTACATCATTCCAGGAAAAATGACATCCTTCCCCACCAGACACTTTAATTTAATGAGAGTCTATGTTAAGCGATTAACAACAGTGAAGGGACTTTCTGATTCTTTCACAAATGTCACCCAGGTTTGATGATTGTCAGAGCTGTCCAGTCCAACCAGCAGGGAAAACCAGCCTGTCTGCCAACCTGTAATAAAAACAACAACAACAACAACAACAACAACAAATCCCACCACATCAGGAGGACCAAAAACAATAGTTGCATGGTTTGCTACTTTGCAGAGGTTGTCATGGTCATTAACAGCTTTTTAGCGCCCCTGCTGGTTGTGGCCACTGGTCTGTAACAGAGCACAAGACTGGCTCCAACCTCCTCTCAAATTTTGTGATTTGTTACATCTTCATCTGCATATTTGCCTCTTGAACCCTCCTGATGTACCCCTTTACATCTTTCCACCTTATAGTACGAGGCTTGATGTTTTTTTTTTCTTCTTCTTATTCTTCAGCCTCAGTCGGCCAATTGTGCACTACATGATGAACTCCTGAAGAAAAGGCCTCACCCATCACTGTGTGACTAAAAGTTCAAGTGCAGTTTAATTATCAGGCAGGAGAACGATCCAAAAGGGCAGACAACTCCACCTCAGAGTGGCCCAGAAGAAAATAAAATGAAGGCTCTGGGCTGGAACAGTCAATCTTGACTGGACTCCTTCAGCTCGGTCCAAAACTCTGGTATGGCTGAAGGTTTCTGAGAAAACTAATGAGCTAAAATTCTTTCACTGTGACACAAAAGGCACAGAAAAATGAGGCCAAGCGGCAAGAGGAGGACAGAGGATGTATAAGCAGCTTATTAAGCAGTCAATAATGGTATCTAATGTCCATATGTGCACAGTAGTGACTGGTAAACGGCGCAGTGTGAGGTCTCTAATTGCCAGGACTGAGTCATCTTGGTTCACAAAACGGGTCAAGCAGCTCAGTCTAGTAATAAAAAACAAGCAGGAGTGCTGGGTGAATAGAGCCGTGTTTTAGATTAATCCTTTTATAGACGTGCATTCACTCAGAAATACTGGAATAAATACAATAAATAAAGCCCGTGAAATCAATAAAAATGTGTATTTATAGAACTGGGTTCTCCACTACATGTAATGATGAAGTGCATGATAAAAAAAACAAACATTTGTGGCTTTTAAGAGATGAAAAGTCAGCAATGAGGATGTTCCAAGGCCAGTGAAAACCTCCTGTAATGAGTCAGTCTGGACCATTTCATTTACAGATCAGTAAATAAAAGGCCAACGCAAAATCATTACAACCATTTAGCCCGGAAGACATATCGTTAGCCTAATAGCATAGTTGCCTAAGTCATATTTAAATGTTTTTTCGGAAAACAAGAAAAAATAATTTTTTTTAGCAAGCACATTGGTATTTCTTATTTCTATTTTTAAAAATGACTTGGGCAATTATGCTATTTGGCTAACGATATGCAACCCTGTATCACTTCTTAAATGGCACACACACGTTAGTATTTCTTCTGCTCTTTGTCACTACTGTACAGGTTTTCAAAGGCTGGTTTTGTTATTACGGCCCAATCTGCCATTTTTCGAACATTAAAAAAAAAAAAAAAATAGACAAAGTAGCTTCGGATGTATGCTGTTAGCTACACTTTGAAAGAAAGAGATACTTGTTTTAGTCCTGCAGGAGGGATGAAAGCCAGGTTCAGGCAGTGTAGCGCAGTTATGAAACTTGTTATCGTTCCTGATTGGCCCTTTAATTTAGAAAGCACGGGCAACTTTTTTCATCACCTCACTGCCATCAGTAATGTAATAACTCAAATACAGACTACATTTTAGTGTGCTGTGTAGGTTATCTGTGAATGTATAGAATAGAGTACATTAGTCCTTGTGCAGACGGAACCTTGGAGACATCAGAGCTCAGTACTTTGAGTAAATGAGTGCAGACAACCATGCTCGGGATTGGAAAAGGTTTGGGCTCTCAGACGACCTCACAGAACTCTGAGAATATTATGCAAACTTGTCCTGGTGCGCTCTCTCAGGCATCATTAAATCAACTTTTTTTCGGATTTCTTTAGGGATGCGTGGGTCCTCTTGTACCTGATAATGGACACTCGTGACCTGCTAGTGATCTTGTTACATCCTGATCATGGACATTATGGAATTGGCCTGCCTCGCTTCTCCTGGAATGTGATTATTCCAACTTTCTGCAAAGATAGACTGCTCTCTACTCTGACAACTGGGCTGACCAGATGGTAGCATCTTTAGCGTCTAGCCTTGTCTTTTAAATAGTGACTTGTGTAACACTAAAAACAAGTCTTGTGCATCATACTTTTCATCAGTGCTGCACATTTGATACATTTGATATTTGTTACTTTTTATTAACGGTTGTTGTTTGCTATGTTTCTGTGACTCCTGCTGATATTTCTCTAATGTGATACGTTCATACTGTTACCCAAATGCACGAGGCATTACTTGTGCAATTTAGCGGAAAAAAACACAAATTCTTTATAATTTCTCAAACATGCTTCTGCAGGAGCTACCTTGTCTGAAATCACAGATTTTTCTCCCCTGAAGTAGCAGTACTGCCACTTCAGGGGAGAAAAATACCACTCGTGGTATCCATCTTTGTGTCGAGGCTGCCGCTCTGCCTCCCTAACCTCACGGTTGCGCTCCAATGTGACAGGCGGGCTCCCGAATAACTCTGACGAAGACCTCCGAGGCTGGGCAGAGGAATTGAGGCTACGAAAAAATGAGATGCCAGCTGCAGATTTACGCGCCTCCACTGGATCACTGCACATCATTAAAGCCAGAGGCTGCTTCCAGTGGCTCCATCTCCGTCCCAGCCCACACAGGCTGCACCAGGCCCCCACACGCTGATTTATCTCTGCTGTCGTTCTGAATGTCTTCCCCCGCCCGGAGAGATGGGAGCTGATGAGATTTAGGCATGTATGTCAGGAAATTCATTTTTTGGGGAAAAAGAACATGCAATTCATCTGAGGGAAAAGAGCGCTTCTCACTCCCGTCTCATGTCTCAAACCACACAGCACCACCGATCCACGGCAGGACAGCAGAATCAGTGATGGATGCTCACTGTTAGATTGTCTCTAAATATACCTTGGTATCACTGGGTGCTCTGTTCTGTGATTGTTCTATTTAACCTTATCTTGGCGTTGCAGCCTCTGTTACATGCTCTCGTTTGTTGTGTGTCACTGTTTTAGTTTTCACATAAATTACAAGGTCAAGGTTGCGTTCAAGGGCTAATATGGCAGACGGTGACATGAAGAGTTGAGCTCAGATTGTGTTCTCCTGTCTCCAGTCTGCTTTAGTACCACCATGACTTTGTTTGTTGAAATCTGCATAAGTGGCTGGCCAGTCAGCAAGAGCCTCTAAAAAGACACAGTCTGCATATAAACATCTGCATGTCTCCCCTTTTGGTGACAGCAGCAGGTTGTTCTGGACGTCCATGTTGGGCTCCTCTTTCTCTCTCCTCCACATCTTTCCCCATCTCTTGGTGCTTGACTCGAGCCTTTCCAAGGTTACCTGTGCAGAGCCAAGAGGAAGTACATGACTTCAGCATGGCTTCTTGAGCCGCCATCAGCAGTACAGCGAGGAAGGTCTGGCCATCGTTTCCAGATCCCCTCTTCTTCTTTCTCAGCCCCTTCGCCATCATCATCTGACCTCCGTAGGTTCCACAGTGTGACAGACCGCTCAGGATTAAAAAAATACTTTTGCTCCCACTGACAAATGAGTTGGAACCACTGTCATACACAGCTGTCACACTTGTATAGAACGTTAATAAAACATACATGCCTGAAGGTCACACAGGAGTGAAAGTGTTCTGAAGTACTGAGAATGCAATTCAGTGGAAATTACAAGGAATTGCTTTGAAAGCTTTCAACCAATCGGCATCGCTGACATCAGCAGTCGGTACAGCCAGGCCAGTTGCAAACACAAACCCAATTTTTACCTCCAGTGATTAACTGTTAGCAAAATAAATTGAAAAGTAACTAATTAAATTTTCAGGAGATGTTGCTAATGAGACAAGGAACAGATTTAATTTAAATTGAATTTCAATTATAGTGATGATCTGGAGTAACGTTTTAACCCACAAAGATCACAATTTTTGTTGCCTTGACTCGTGGAAATATTTTAATATTTAATGATTGCTTCTTAGACCATCTGTCTTGAAATGTTCAGGCTGATCACAGGGCACCCGTTTCTGTGGTCAGTCATGGATTGTTTCCTTTTTCCCTCGCTGACATTCTGCATTCATGGTTGGATAATAGTGCTCCCAGGAAGGTCTCCCATCTCCTGAATGTTTCTCATCCCTCAATTTCAGTTTATCAACCCAAAGCACAAATTGCAGCTTAGCAGCTTTATAGTAAATTGAAATTTATTGAAGCATTTATGTGACATTTAGCAATGCCTGCATAATGGGGGAATAATAAAACCAGTGTCAACAGTGCTCCTGCCTTGTAATCTCTCACTCCAGAAAATAAAGTGGATGCTGTGATTGTGTGTGCTCTTTAGTGGCTGAATGAGGGGGTGTGAATGCGGAGTTTTTGGATAATAATGTAATGCTAGTATGAACACTGTGTGACGGTCTTATTAAAGGCTTACTGTAGTGGAGGTTGGGCGGGCTGCGCGCCCTTGTGTTATTTGTATTCTACAGCGCTTGTACAGTGCAAAAAGTCATTGTTATGAAAGCATGTTGTCATTTGCTGCTGGTCAGCAAGGAAATCAAGCAATCCTGGCTGTTCTCAGCGGCCTGTATCTCAGTGGGTTGTCCACCATCAATTACTGTCCGATTCAGTCCAAACTGGCCTCGCCGTCGCTCCTGATTGCATCAAGTCTTCATGTTTGGTTTTAGAATCAGGCTGATGCCAAGATGTTGACATCAATCCGCAAAGTCTTAAAAATCAAGTGGAAACCAATTCAGAATGGCCCTCATTTATCAATCTTGCATAGAAATGTGTGCAGATCTGCGTGCATGGGTCATGGTATGAAAAGACGCACGTGTGATTCATGAAAATTTCGTATATGGCCATACGAGTCAGCGGGTCTTGATGAATGCGGTAAATGCGATAAATGCTAAAACCAATTGTCATTAACATGTTCCGCCCTCAAGTTTCAGAGGCTTTGCCTGCTGAAGTCAAACGTTGAGAGGAGAAACCTGAGAAAAAACAAAACTTCGTCGAGCTGGAAGTTGTTCCTCTCGAGTCTTAGGTGGAGGTTAAACAAGGACGCGTTGTTTGGAAGCATGAAAACCAGTGTTAAAGGAGCCTAGAAAAACGCTGTCTGGGGAATGATGACAGCAGCAGGAGCAGCGCCTCCGTGGACAAGCAGACGTGTTGCTGCCCTGACACAGTGATGCGTGTGCACGTACTATTGAAATGACGCCGCTGCTATGTTTATTTTATTCAATGATATTCGTTTACATTTTCATTTGTATGGGATATACAGCTGACTGTGCTTAATGACCATTTTGAGATAATTATTTTAAAAATTTTTAAAGATTTTGCTGTGCTGGACCATGAATCCACACTGACTCTAACTTGCGTACACAATGTCAGACCTGACGTGAGATTTGAGCGGCTTGTACGCTCATGTCCAGATTGATAAATGCCAAACCTTGCCTGAAAATAGCCGTGCGCACAGTCTTCTGCCGTACGCACGGTTCATAAATGAAGGCCAATGTGTATTGTGGTCATAAGACAGCCTTTGCATTTGCAGCACATATTAATTTTTGTTTGTAATCTATGAACTTTTCCCATATTCTTAATGTCCTGAGACATTAATGCCAGCATGCAGAGTGATGGAGGGTGAGACTCTTCACATTTGTGTTGTAGCCTGAGGATGAGGTTTGTGGCGAAGGTTTTCTTCTGTGGACTCCTTTCTCTGCTATCACAGCAAATAATTCTGAATCTTTCACAGTAATTTAATTACGCATTACAATATGTTACCTCTAACATACATCTCTGGTGGAAGTCTATAGTCAGCTTTCTATACAGTAGCTGCGGCAGTAGAGTTGGAGGCTACAAACATTCACACTGTAAGATGTGAATTATTGACACTGGCGGCAGGTGTCGATCTCTACCCTCTCCGAGGAAATAATGATTTTAAAAAACAATGTCTTCTTGTGTCCAACTGTTGAGTACATGAGGGGATCCAGGTGTTTGGCATGTGCGTGCATGCACGTGGACACGCATGTGAGTGTGAACTGTGTCCGCTGCAGCTGGCTCACTGAGGGGCTCGGACAGACCCCTTCAGCATTAATTAATGTGGTCATTAATCAGAGAAACACAGATATCTGTAACCCCCCTGGGTGTGTTTGTGTGTGTGTGTGTGTGTGTGTGTGGGGGGGGACTTAATGTAAAATTAGCAAATCAACTCACCCTTACGGCTGCAGATCTAGCAGTAACAACCCCATGGCTGTTTCGATTGATATGTGATATACAATAATAAAACAGCGAGGTTAAAAATGTACAAATATTGGCGTCTTCTGTGGTCGGGCGAGCGACGGACTGTGTTGCATAAAGACGTGGACCTGCTTGTCTGTTGCATTATCTCCTCACCCCCCCCCCACTACACACCCCAGAGGTGACAAATGGCTCCCAATGACACTGTGTGTGTGTGTGTGTGTGTGTGTGTGTGTGTGTGTGTGTGTGTGTGTGTGTGAGTGTGTGTGTGTGTGTGTGTGTGTGTGTGAGAGAGAGAGAGAGAGAGAGAGAGAGAGAGAGAGAGAGAGAGAGAGAGAGAGAGAGAGATTTTCCCCAGCTGGAAGAATCCAGAGATAAGTACGCAGGCATAAAAAATAGGTTTTTACAGGTTGACTTTGGTTTGTCTTCTGTAATAACTGTCAGAAATTAAATAATGATATTTATTAATGCATCGTCAGAAAAACAAGTGTTGGATGACACCTCTGCACTAAAAAAATGTTATTTTGCCTCGAACCCTCTAAATCATTTTAAATTAATGTGCTGTAGACAATCAGTATTTAAAGTTTATTTTGAACTTCCACAGAAGGATCCATATCATCATAGATCGGGCTATGCAGTTCTGTTTGAAAAGCATTAACTCAGTGTAATAACTGGTTTATATAAATAAATGCTGGAAGACTGTTTTCATGTTCTTTTATAGCAGAAATAAAGTTATCGAGCAGAACCTTAGAGTCTGAAACTGAAACTGCTTCTGTTGCTTCACTGTCATGCGAGAGAGACAGATCCCGTGTCCACAGATGTAAGCTTTACACTATTACATCCAATACTTCTGGATTTCATCTGTGATGCTGTGGACAGCACATTAAACATATATTTTACATGATTTCAGCATGTTTTTTGAGGTTGATGTCTTCTGCGAACATTGTGAGACGTAGGGAACGGGTGGCTTAGCAGAAAACAATCTTTCCTCACATGCGGTGTCGTTTATTAGGTTTAGTGAGGCATGCGGAACGTGTCCTCGCACAGGCGCTGTGCGCACAGTGTAAGTGATGTTGCCGATGTCGAGGGAAAAATGACTCCCCCC
>BJFM01001959.1:325598-344683 GCA_016586285.1 Arothron firmamentum | reverse complement strand
GGGGGGGGGGGTTGCCCTTTGGTGTCAGAGCGCCTTGAATACGTTTCCTGTGTTCCATCCAGGATGTGCACAGATATGGATCCTCAATACGGAGGATGAACTGTCTTTGCTTGCGCATTCAGAGGCTTGGCTTTGTGAACCCCGTCTGCACCGTGACCATCCATTTATGATGTCTGGAAGGAAATGGGAAGAAATTCGACATAATACGTTTAATGTAAAAATGTTTTTAACTACTTTACCGACCAGGGCTGTCGGCGCCATCTGGGTTAGGATCTGTGAATAGTGTCCTGACTGACATCTCTGCCTTCCTGGTGTTACTCCTGTGAAACCTGCCCCATCTGTGGTCATTAGCATCCCCTCTCTGACAAATAGGCAAAGACAGCTGGGAGCACTGCTCTGCTCGGCCAATCAGAGCCCAGCTCCAGGATGCTTTATGGTGATAACAGGATAATCCTTGCTGGCTCAGTACCGGGCCAGGAGCTTTAAAAAGAGAAAGGTAACTTAATAACTTGGTGAGAGCCAGCGCTCGTACCTCTAATGCGCAGCTGATGGAGTTTTACAGCCGCTTCATGCAGCTCAACCCTGCGCTGTTCTTTCCAGTTTATTTCACCGAACTGAACTCTGTGTCTTCTATTAATGGCTAAGCAGACTTCACAAGACTTTTCTTTACATACTAAAGAAGCCAATTTGGTTCAAGGGACTTCAGTATTTCTCAGGACTCTTAGGAATGACGTTGCAGCTGCCTCTAACATCCATTCACTGACTGACAGTTTCCAGGAGCTTCTTCTGTTTTTGCCTTCAGGTGTGACCAGGTGACGTGCTGAACACACAGCAACTGTCTTCAGCTCGCAGCTCTTTCTGACGCGTTGAAGATGGTGACAGATATGGATTAACTTTCCTCGACAATGATCACAAGAGCCAGCGACGATCTCGCTGTTGTACCAGCCACCCAAAAGATTCAACAAACATCAACCGGTGTACAATTCCCACTGATAACTTTAATGAGTTAAAAGAAAGAAACCAAAAAAAAAACCAATGCATTTTGCCTCAAATGCAAATAAAAGAGAAAGCTAACTTTGACTTAGTTGAGCAGAAATCAGAAGATAATGAAGCAGAAACATGATCATTGATGGACGACGCATTTCCCTTTAAAAAGCTTTATTAGTTCTGATTGATTAAAAACCAACAAGGCGTGTCTGATGCAGTCAGGTCAGGTGACTTTATTCTCATTGATTTATTTGTAGCGCCAGGAGGATGGAGCCGTGTGACAGTGGCATCTTTCATAAGATGATGACTATTATGTTACATATTGTAAGCATGTGATGGAAAAGGCTGTAGTATGGTTTTAATTTATTCAATATGTTTCAAGCTTTATTCATGTGGTTCAGATGTTTCTGTGCTGAATGTTTCTTTCCAGAAATGTGAAAAGTGAAAAGTTGTGATAACTGTTTTCTGAATGGGAGGAGAATCAGGATCGCGCTGAGCATTGCCATGGTCACAGGCTCTGCACACGGAGAAATATATGAAATAAATATTAATATGAAGATAGAAACTAAAAGCTGTCACTAGTTTCACATGTCTACCGTGATTCTGGTAAAACAGTGTCCCTGGGAGGCTGTTACTGCCTGTTTGTCAGACCGGGCAGAGCTTCCCTTTGTAGATCTGTCTGATTATGTGAAAAGCTGCCATTTGCTGGTATTGATTGGTACCTGTTACACCCTGAGGCTTCAGCCTCTCTGGATGGTTCCTTTGGGAGCTTCAGTCAGACCTGTGCCATCACCAGCTCACCCAGACTGTTGTTGTTGACGTAAAAGTGAATATCCGTTAGATCCATGATGGGCTTGTATTGAAAAAGGGTAGAAAGCAGGGAGAGAGGACGTTAACAGGTGGCTGCCGACAGTAGAATGAGCCTGTTGGTGTGTTTTGCGAAATTA
Source organism: Arothron firmamentum (assembly GCA_016586285.1). Lineage (NCBI taxonomy): Eukaryota > Metazoa > Chordata > Actinopteri > Tetraodontiformes > Tetraodontidae > Arothron > Arothron firmamentum. The sequence goes on along the minus strand of BJFM01001959.1, from coordinate 342,749 downwards.
GCACTTGGACGGCTCCACAGATGCAATACACACTGTGATGGCTGGATCCTGGTAAACGAAGGAGCCACAGGGCTTTTGTTGTGAAATGATTTAGCTCATGACTTCATAACTGACTATATTCCTTTACAAAAAAAAAAAAAAAAAAAACCTATATCATTTCTGCAGTGGTGACTGTGGGACAACACCTATAATTAAACAAAGCTGCTTTCTTAAATGCATAGTGTGAGATAGAGAGAGAGAGAGAGAGAGAGAGAGAGAGAGAGAGAGAGAGAGAGAGAGAGAGAGAGAGAGAGAGAGAGAATAGCATTGCCTTGCATACTGCCAGCCTCTGATGCCATTTGTGCATATTATTGTGTCTCTTTCTTCAAATTCTATTTGCATCAAATATATATGAATCCTCCACTGCAGACCTCTGCGGGAAAATGTGGCAAAACGTGGCAAACTTTTCTTCTTTTAACACACTCTGAAGGGGAACCAAGGACAGCAGAGTGATGGAAGAAAGATTAAAACTTAAATAGGCTGTAGCTTCTGCAGCAGTTTTGTCTCACAACAGAGAACCAACAAAATAAGGCGAGTGTGAGCGAATGGGGCCGTGTCAGTCAAAGGGCTGCTGGATTATCTGGGGTGGGTTCCTGCCTCTGGCTCGATGACCCCTTCGAGAAGCTCCAGCAACCCTCTGTGATCCTTACTGGGTAGAAGTGGTGGAAGAGCTCCGTGCTAACAATGAACTGAACCGAACCACCCCGGCTTGTGTGGCTCGTTACAGCCTCTCTTCAATTTTCTAGGCTCTTTACTGGTTTTAAACCTGTTGCTGCACGTTCAGCCACTTTTATTTGTGTAGAATACATTACTCTCTCTTGTGTGGTTTTGAACCCCAAATGACTGAAATTTTAAGCAGGCTAATTAAAGCCAAGCACAGTGGGAAGAAGGCTATTCACGCTTCTGTGTATTTTCCTGCTTGAAAGTATGCTTGAGTGCATGTTTGAGACCACTGCTGAGAGGCCATGCTAAATGTCTGTGTAAATGCAGAAGCTGGCAGAGTTGCTTATCATATGCTCTATGACACATGTAATACACTGATCATGATGCTGATGTGCCCTCTGAATACTGACAATCTGGATGATGCTGCAAGCTGCAGCTCCTAATAAAGCCTGTTATCCTGAAGTTGAAGCAGCATAAAGATTGTAATTTGAGGTTGAACATGCTTTGGATTATTGGAGATAAATGTACGTATTTCTGTACCGGAGCCAACCGAGAGCTCCTATACGACATGTTTTATGGATAGAAGGAATTCTGAAATGAAAATTAGAGTGAGAGATGAGTACGCATCAAAGTGGAGATTAAACAGGATGAAATTATCAAGCGCATTTAATTTGAAGAATATCCGTCACCACTGATCCTAATGTTCTGTTTTCTATCTTGCTAATCGCTTATAAAATACTGCTAGCTTGGCCATTAGATGGGCTCCTCATGCCGCTCAAAAAATATTACAATTTACCGGTCACTGGTTCTTATTGTCTATAGTCGAGCAGACTGTGAAAAAATATATTTTTCACAGCAAGGGGATTAAGGGGAAAAAACTGATGGAACTTGGAAAGAAAGGCCTATAAATGCATCTATAAATGCATTTTAAATTTGATCAGACAGTTTTAATCTCGCCATCATTAGCATAGGGCTGTGTGCAGTCAATACTACAGAAAAAGAAGCTAAAGAACATGAAATAGAAAAAGCCAATGGACTTTGCGCTTCTGTATCATGTTTCTTATTGATTATGCGACCATCTTGTCGGTTTGGCAGTGTTTTTCTGCCCCATGGCATGCAGGATGGGAATGGATGGCCCACTCGATCCCCCAATGTCTGTGAGCAGGAAGGCACCCACATGGAGGATTAGGCAGAGGGGGTGGAGGGGTGTGGGCTCGGCTGTCACATCCAGATGCTGCAAATCTGCTCCATGCCTCACATATGAATGGGAACGCCACTGAGCGCCGCTCATTTTGCACGAGCACAGCCAAGGAGATAAACCAGCTGAAACTGAGGTTAGACCAAGTGTAAATCTGTGATGATGCTGGATTACAAGGTTTACGTGGCTTTATCCTCTGATCTTCTCCGTGCTGAACTCACCGAGGCTTTCATGGCTGCGCCGTAACTGACAGTTCAAACAAGGAGTGTGGGAGCTGCAAGAGCGTATGTGGCATAATGTGGCAGCACGTTGAAAGAACGAGAGAGACTGATAGTTGCCTGCTTGTTCTGGTGGTGTTCTATAAATTGTGCGCAGTGTGGTGTTCACCTGGAAAAAGCAGACAGCTCGTTCCACTATGTGATCGCACTTTTCGGATATTTAGACAGAGGACAGCGGATTAAAACAGTACATGGAATGTGGAAAGACCAGGCACATTAAGAATATTCATTGATGGTATAAAAAGTGCAGTGAACGAACTCAGAAACCTAATGATTAATAAATTCTGTCTTAATTCCCGAAATAAAAAGGGTTAGCGATAGGTAGCGATCTGCAGGCCAGAACGCCTTGTGTGTGTGTGTGTGTGTCTTTTTGTATTTGCTACATACTGAGTATCAAAGTATTTGTTCCACTAGCAAAGTGAGGAATTTTTTTAGAGCCATTTTAGCTGGTCCTCACAACTTCAAAGGCCTGTATGAGGGTTCAGATGTAATTTTAAGGTTGAGGTTAGAATTGAGTTTTTGTTAGGGTTAGAGTTGGGACCAGAAAACCCAACCCGATCAAAGCAGAGATTTGAATAGGCATATCTGGAGCGCAGATCAGGTTCTACATGGAGAACCCTATGAGGAACCCTATGAGAAACCCTACCTATATGTGAGCATCAAAGTGGAGACTGAAGAGAGTGAAATTACCAAGTAGTTTTTTGATCAATTATGAGTTTAAATTTGCATCCATTTCACCTCTGTGCTGTTGGAGGAAGTCCACCCACTGACCCTGCAACAGTTTTGCCAAGAAAGGCAAGCTTCCTCTACTGCATCAGGGGAGTTAAGACTGGTGAGCAAATGTGTGATACAGGCGTGCTTCCTCCAATTTGCCTCCCACAATGCACATGTCTTACACTCCAAATGAATGCTATGAATAATTGATTCCACCTCTCAACAAAAGAAAACAAACAAACAAAGCCATTATTAATGTATTCTGAGTATTGTGTTCCACAGAGTGGTCACACAAAACGTCCTCGTGAGCAGGTGCACAGCCAGATAAAAGTAAGTTCGTTTTACGGAAATAATGATAAATGTGTTAGAGCAACAAACAGTAAAGTAAAGAAAAAGGGTTTTGTAGTTGGGCCGTGCGTCATGTTGCAGATGATATCCTGCTGCACGAATACTTCAGGCAGCAGAGACCTGATGATGAGGATGGGGAAGAGGAAGAGGAACCAGAGGCAGAATCATGAAAGGGTAAACCTCTTACATGGCATGGACCACATACAGAAACAGGTGCTGCTGATGTTGAGAAGACACGGGCATCAATCATGCCTGCAGAGGTCTACCAAGACCCCAGAAGCAGAGGACAAGAAGTTTCAAGATCGATCTGAATTCCTCTAAAGATGATGGAGGATAAAAAATGACTCATGTGGGACTTCCAAATGCAGACTGATAGGATGGCAGTAGCCAATTAGCCAGGCATAATGGGGACAGAGGGCTGAAGTAACAAGTGACAGCAAACATCAGGAAGAAGGAACAGAAGGACCTGGAAAAACACCAAAGGCTAAAGGAAGAGCCGAGCCAATGTAGAGGCGAGATCCTGCGCTGAACCCTCAGGCTGGTGGAGAACATGGGCTGGAAATGGAGGTGAGAGAACAGCCCGTTCATTCCTCCCAGCAATAACTGCCCTCTTCAATCTTGGATATCTTGCCCTGTTGTGAAACAAGGTCACGCGGTTTACACTGCAGCACAAGCCCCTTTACTGCCCTTTGAGGGGTCTTAGCAGTAATTTCCACTGTGATGTTCCATTACTCAGCTGCCGTGATGTCCTACCTGAGGGGGCCACCTTTTTGAATTAAATGCGTTAAAATAGAGTTTCAGGTGGTGGAATCTGACAGCACGCTCGAAGTATTCTAAAATCTATACGGACAGCATGCTTCCAAGAGCTAAATAAATCAAGATAAAGGGTATGTGTCATCTGGTGACGGCCCCAGCACCGCAACTAAGACCTAAAGTATAGGAATTAGTGGCCACCAGAGATGCACCAAGAGGATGGATTAAAAGTAAAAGCTTTAAATCACAGAATCGACCATCAAGGAGGAACACGCAGAGTGGCGTGGTATAGGAAAAAGACGAGAGCACTCTTCCATCTCGCAGAGGAAGTGTGTATTTAAATGGATTTCCTTCCCGGGTCTGGCCAGAGTCAAGGCCAGTGCGAGGCAAGAAGAAGGGAGCGGATTGAGGCATTTACGATGCCTTCTTTGCCTGCGAAGCAAGAGGGCGGCGCTCCTTACCAACATAAGCCAGACAAACAGACAAGCAGGTCGACAGTTATGAAGACAGATGAATGATGCAACGCCTTCAGCACCCGGGGAAATGAGATGAGGTGTCGGCGGCGGCGGGATGGACAGATCCCCCCTCCCCCCAGTCTGGCCTTTAAACATTCGCTCACATTTTGCATTATATGGTGTGTGAATGCTGGAGCCCCGTTCTCACATTCTGCACCATCTGTAAATTTCTGTTTTTATGTCTTTTTTTTTTTACTTAAGCTCGACCGTGCATGACTTAATATGTCTGAGTTTAGCATAATATGCGGAGTACAGCAGGTTGCCTGAGATAAGCATTTCACAGGCAATAATCTTGCCGAGGACCTGAAGTCTCCTGTGTCAGCTGCCATACTAAAAATCTGCAATGTGCATTCCATAATTCAAAACACGGAGGCAGCATTTATAAGAGCTGCAGACCTGAGCCTAAAACTGCTGTATCGCTCTGCTGCCGGGACTGTCAAACTTATTGTCTGTGCCTCCTGTGCTTTGCATTTATTCCACACTGCGACTGTATGCTCACTGTTCTCGGCAGCGAGGGAACATTATGTATGGGCTCTTGTCTCCTATCGTACCCTACAGCAGGTTAAAATACAAATAGATACGATATATATAGAGGCCTGTATAAACACAACATGGGCTGTCAGGGGAGAGCAATCTATGCGACAGTCAGCCTGAGGCCACCGTCTCAACCAGCACACGGCACACAGGCCACCACGATCGGTAGGTGGCAGTCATGTCCCGTTTAAAAAAAAAACAAAACACGAGGGTTTTTCTTTCTTTTTGTCTCCACTGTTTAACTCTTCTTTCTCTTTCTTATCATCAGCTTGCAGAAACGCAAAAACATTTGAAGCGTAGCTCGAAAAAAAAAGTGATTTCCTTTTTTTAAGAAAATATCAGTGATGAACCAAAACGGACAGTCGCATTGATCCATAAATGTTCTTCTGTGGTGTCACTGAGAAATAGAATAAAACCAGTTGAGCAACTTTACGCGGCTTTTATTTTATTCGCCCTCGTCTATTCCCGTGGCGACCTGACGACCAGCAGAGACGGGCGGAACGCGGCCACTCGGAGAAAGCGGCTTGTCAGTGGGAGGTAACCTCCAAGATTCCCCGTCGGTGTACTTATCAATTCAGTGCCCGTCCGCGCGTTTTCATTTCAGACACGGAAATGCGCATCGGTGGATGCAGTTGTGTGCGCGTATTTGGAGCGAGGTGTTTCGTGATCACGTGTAAAGCGGCTTAAAACGCTGCAGCCGGCGGAACAGAAGAAAAACGGAGGCTCGGCCGGTTTGCACTGTGTGGATATTAAAGCCCCCAACACCGTTTAAACATCCGTGCCTCGTATCGGCGCACAGGCGAGGCTTTCATTTGGCGGAATGCGCACGGAGAGAGGGCGCACAAGTAATCACTGTCTCTCATAAACTATGATTCCCATCCTTGCAGGAGAATCGGAACTCGGCGTGGAAATGATGTAAGAGACTGAGCTCCTTACGTTATCTGAAATTCCGAAGGTTTTTTTTTAGATGCTTATTGTGGATACCTGCTGGATCCGATTGGACTTTTCGACGCTGCGTCGTAGATTAACGCGTTTTTCGCCTCGAAAATGGAGAAGAGAGCACTCCCCAGAGAAAGGAGAGGTCTTGTTTCATCTCCGCAACTTTTATTCATCCTCCCACCTACAGGATTTTCTGCGGAACTTCTACCACTATAACGCGGAGGGGTGGAAAGGGAAATAAATATCTTAAAATCCGCATTGGGCTATGAGGTCAAATCCAATCATCTAACGTGGGCAATAATTCTGATAAGGACTTGAAGAAAAGTTGCAACTGAGATCACGACGTGAAAATCACCGCTGCATCTTCAATGTATGGATCACTCAGTGTAATAACGGGCTTCGCATTTCACACTGGAAATTGCCCACACCAGATTCTCCGTGGACTACAAGCTGTGGAGCTGTTGCACTGCAGCTCGTGTCATTTTAGCGAAAAGTGAGGGGGGTGGGGGGGGACAACAACCCGTGTCGCCCATTATTTGCCCAGCTGGTCGTTCAGAGAAAACCTCGGAGCAGCCTTCACACAGGGAGAGTATAGAGGCAACAATGGAACTTATGTGCCAGCGCATCGTGTGCATCCTGAAGGGGAGAAAGGGGAGCTACCGCCGCCAGTGAGAGTCGATATCACAGCGGACTGACGCGTGGATTTTGCACGCCGTTTTGAGAGTGGGAACGCGACAATGTGTGCGACAAGACAGCACAGTCGAGGATTCTGCGAGATCGACTGAGAGTTGCGGATGTTTTCTGATGCAGTTTTTGGTGAGGAAGCAGAAGAGCCATCTTTCCTCGGAGACGTGCAGACCTATTTAAATCACGTGAGTTAGTTTTTAAAGTTAATTGATAAAAAGATGAATACATTGATCTTTACAGTCGCACCTTCACGGGCACCGTTTCTCCCCTTTTGTGCTGCTCAGCTGCGCTACTTTTCATTTCTTTGACTGCAGCACTGGGTGGGGGTGACGTCCGGAAAGACACCCCATCACTTAAAGGATGCCGTCTAAATGATGGATCAGTAAATATGCACTGCTTTAGGAGAAGAGGCGCGCACTCGTCTTTGGAAGCGCGTCCTTGATTGGTGGAAAGACGCTCATGTGTCACAGGTGCAAAAAAAAAAAAAAAAAGAAAGAGAAAAAAAAGAGTTTTTCCACAGTGTTGCGCATTATTTTAGGAAGTGCGTTGGAGGAGCAGATATCTTCTAAATGTAGACAAAGCAGCCGAAAACCCTTCTTATCTCTTTAGGGGCAGCTGTGACATTACCAGTTAATGAAATATGCATCCCGAATCAGACATGCAGTAGGGCGGTGAAAAAAACCAAAACCAAAAACAAAAAAACAACCATGCAGCTTGTTGCCTGAACAGCGTCGCAAGCGCGCGTCTGCTCCCCGCACACAGAAGGCGCCTCTGTGGTGGCCTGGGAGGGAGCTGTCCCCTCTGACGTGGTGCTGAAGATTCAAATATGCAGCCTCGGCTCTCGGCTAGGGAAGGATCATGCCTCGAAATTCAAAGCCTCCTCTGATGAATATAATCCCTTCCCATGTGCGAGATGCAACAGATGACACATCGGAGGCTCTGTGTTTGTGCATCGCACTACAAGTTTGCACCGTTTGAGGAGAGGCTGTGTAAATACGTCCGAGTTTGAACTGAATGCCACTGTGAACGTCTTTACTTGTCAGTTAAAGAGGGACTAGTGTTTTAGTCGGGCATGAATGTTTCATCTTAGTGATTTTGCCTTCTTAAATATCGATATCTATGATGGTCAGTGGATTCATCATCCTTTAGACGATGAAGGTTTGCCGTCATCATCTAAAGGATGATAGCCTGACATCACTGTTGAGGGACAAATTGAGGATTGCCGACAGCGACGCTTTAGAAAACTCCGGAAAAGCAGAACATTCCCCATACATGGTCGTATTTAAGAAAACTGATCAGTGTTGGGATGATTCTTTATCTATTCTGTCTGAACTTTTCTCGTGATGTGAAATTATCCAAGGGTATATGGTTTTTCATGAACAGCAACATTTATGTGTATTTCAGAGGCTTTTACTTGAGTAGAAAAGTTCAAACAGTACTTTTTCTCTTAGTAGACCCCACTACTGAAGTACAAGTAAATACTTGTAAATACATTTGGCACCTCTGCAGATTAAACAGCAAATATTCTGCTTTTTTTTTTTTTTTTTTTTTTTTTTAGCTCTGCTGGAGGATTTGGTGTGATAAATCCTCCCAACCTATTCCCAAGATTGCAGTTGTTGTTGGCCAGTGCTGCAGAGTGATTCACAGTCACAGGCGAGGGCTCTGTTGCTCCTCCCTGTTTTACACCTTTACACCACAGAGAAAGACAGAATTTGTCTGGCTTACAGCTGCCTGACCCACGGACACACACACACGCACACATACGCACGCTGATATGTCCCTCTCAGCCCTAAACGGTTCTATCTCACAGAGCAGCGCAACAGCCACACAAAGCTAGTTTTCAGCTGATTAGTTTACCAACGTCGACATCTTTGTCCAATTTCTCAGCTGTTGTTGCTGAACTTGAAAATTGTTTGGAGCGGCCGTGTTGTTGAATTAATGAACTTGTCAGTTGTGAAAGGGCACTGCTGCAGCGAGGTAGTAGGCCCTCACAAAGAAATAGACTTCACACACACACACACACACACACACACACACACACACACACACACACACACACACACACACACACACACACATTCGCTTCAGTTTTTATTATTAGTAGTATGTTTCTTTCTTAGCCCATGACTCAGTTCAGATGAGGACCAGGACTTTGTGCCATGCAATAAAAAGTCCAGCCCTCAAATTGGATTCACCTCTGTCAAGCCCAGCTGACGACACAATTACCTTTTATTTCTATCACTCATATCAATAACTGAGCTACCTTCACTGTTTTATCTTGGCACCTGTGGAGCAGCGTCAAGAACCCCTGTGGACCAGAGATAGATAGATAGATAGATAGATAGATAGATAGATAGATAGATAGATAGATAGATAGATAGATAGATAGATAGATAGATAGATAGATAGATAGATAGATAGATCGATCGATCGATCGATAGATGTGTTGCTTTTTTCAGATGACAGCAGTGATGTGTTGGCATCTCAGACAGCTTTTGGTGAGGTGACAAACCATCAGCATTATTTATTTATGTAATTTTTTTTTTTTTTTTTTTGAAAGATTACATCAGTATAAGCCATTCCCACCAGGCCGGTTGGTGCTAAACACACTGCAGTTTGTCACCTGGAGCACTCTGTCATTCAAACATCAGTCTGTGTTGAAGGGGCCGGAGTTGGGTTGCTTCTTTACCATAATATCGGTGGTCAAGAGGAACAAGTCTGTTGCCGTCATGGTTTAATCATGACCGATAGAGGCCGCTCGCCAGACAGACGTGGGCGGAGTCTGCCATAGCCCCCCTCGTTAGTCATCCTCTCCAGTGTGTCTGGTGGGATGTTCTGTCCAGAGAAAGAACAGCTGAGAGGGCGGACGGCCGCGGCGCATTCTGCCAGTCAACGGATTAATCAATCGGCGTTGTGACTCAGCCTATCAATCTCAGAGAAGAATCTGGGAGACATCATGAAAGTGCCAGTCTGTCATTCCAGAGGCCAGAGAACATTGCTCCTTTTTATTTTTATTTTTTCAGACTCCACTATGTCTCTGTGGCGCCTCCCATCGCGGAAATCTGAATCCACTCAAACCTTCTCAGTGTGGCGTCATTTGGAGATATTTGTGTTTATTTCTATCCTATAACACCGACTTCTTTATTTTTACCCTCAGTGACTCAGAGTTTACCAGGAGTCCTGCCAAACCTGCCACTGTCTCCATTTCCGTGCTGACATTCTAAAATTCATTTAAGTGCACTGACCTGGATACAGAACGCGTCATTACTCACCACTCGCCTTACATCATCCACCTTATCGGTTGTGGCAACAGTGTCTTTTTGACTTAGCGTGCACACACCTTCTTTGCAGCTACTCCACATTTCTGAACAGAAATTTATAACTGTATTCTGGACCATCTGTCTGGTTTTTGAGTCAGCCCTGCTGTACCTTTTTCAGAAATGCTAATGAAGCCCATTAATACCTGCTGCTAAATTAAAAGACTACTTAGTCTGGGATTTATAGTCTCTGCACTTCCTGGATGTCCATTATAATGGCAATGCATTAATTGAAAAGAAGAAAATATTGGGATCTGGTGGGAAAAATAGCCGTGTCTCTGATCCATCATGTTTTTCCCAAACCTTTTGTTGCTAAAATGAGCTGAATATACATAGCTAATTTAACACTTGAAGTGAAAAAAAAAGAAAAGAAAAGAAAAGAAGAAAAAAAAATCCACTGGAAAAATGTTTTGATTAGCTTTTTTACTGGTCGCATAGCAACAGAGCAATGACCAGCAAATTCACGGTCAGATTATGAGCTGCAAGCTAGCCTAAACAGAGGTTGCTGGTGGACCTTTGTGACAGAGTACTTCAACATTTTAATCTTGTGGAAATAATGGCTGAGGTCGAGGTTAATCACCACTCATTTTCTTTACATGCAGCCTCCACATTAGGTTTTTACCTGCTCTCATGGAGTTATTTGAAGGCAAAGGAAAGCAGTGGTAGCATAATTGCCAGTGTGCCCAACAAAGCCAAGCTTACCTGCTGGGATAGTTAGAAACCACTTTCCACAGGTCTCCAAAAAACAGATGTATCATTTCAAGAGCTCATTTTTCTTTCTCTAATTTTCTCAGGTGAGCCTGTGACCATAGATAGTTGGAAAATTGGACAAATCTTAGTTTTATGTGAATAATAACAGCAAGAACACAATCAAAATTGTAACACCTCCATCAGGTTTTGAGTCAAATGGGCTTCACTAACAGATGAAAAATCTAATTTGTCAAGTAACTACTGAACAAGCAGATTCTAAGGCACCACCCACAGCTGAAAGAAAATAAATGAATCCTTCGCTTCCCTTTGGGTGCATGTCGTCTACAGATTAAACCAGGTTCGGCTTTTACGAAACGAAAGACACTATTTTTCATACATGGACAAGCATTCTAATTAAATCATGTTCCCATCAACCACAGCTTGAACAAATCAAAAGAAATGGTTGGGGATCTTCCATTAAATAATGGCTCCGGAATTGTCGAAAGAGCCATACACACAGCTCCAAATACTCTCTGCACGCCTTCATGGTGTGAGGGGCTGGATGAGTGTTTAGGAAGCGGAGTACTTCCATCCAGCTCTACGCTCGGTCGTTATCATGTGAATTCAGTGAGACCGACGATCTTTGTGATCGTTACGAAGGCTGCTATCAGACCAGTCCCACCGTTCAGCAAGCTGTCACATTTTCTGACCATTCAGGAGGAACGAGAAAAAGAAAACTGCTCTGCAAAACAAGGTCCCATTTATACAAGAACCGCCTGATAGAAACAGTACTGCTGCTACACTAGTTGTATTTCTTGTGTGGTGCAACATCGCGAAGACAGTTCCTAAATCACGTGTAGGTACTACCGTTATCAGAAAACACAAATTTTTCCCATTTACATGGAAGCTGTTTCAGTGGAAACGGTCAGAAGTTTGCCGTTTTTCTGACGTTCATGCGTTTGTTTGTCCTTGTATTTCTGGCTTCCCACTCGGCCACTCGGCCCGTTAGTCCTTGACCTTATTGTGTCACTCATTCCGGCACCTGCATGTTGGGGAGCCTGCCCTACTCTGAGAGTTTTGATCTGACAAGGATAGGCTCACACTTGATTTAAGCCGAGTTGTCTCTGTGGAATTTGAGGAGAAACCCGTCTGTTTCCCTGCTCGGGTCAGCGCCCTGCAACAGCCACTGTCAGTCCACTCACGCACAGCTTGCTTGACAGACAAAAGACAAGTTTTGAAAATGCACAAGGACCTGAATGAAAACAGAGTGCTCGCACATGCTTGGCTAATAGCTAATCTCACTCATACACAGATTAATCCTGAGCAGATGCCACTTTATATAGTCAAACACATGCACTTGTTTCCAAGGAGCCAGGACTAAAATCTACAAGCACGCATATTTGTGCGTGCGTGTGTGTGTGTGTGTGTGTGTGTGTGTGTGTGTGTGTGTGTGTGTGTGTGTGTGTGTGTGTGTGCCTCATGCAAAACTGTGTCCTTCTGTCGCTGAGGAGAGAAAAGTGTCAGACAACATTCAAGGTCTTGTCATATTTCATTTGTTTGTAGTAAATCAGTGGAACATTAGAGCAGTTACATTTCCTCTGAGGGCGGACTGGTCCCAGCTTGTCCCTTTAAAGGTGTATGTTTAAAATAAGCCTCAAAGGGACCAGTTATTTGTCCTCTCGTCTCACCGCCCGCAGCTACAAAGCTATCGCAGCAAAAATATCTGCTTTAAAAAAAGTCCGGCTGTCCTTTATTGAGATCCTACAACGCCGTTCTGTAACATCTAAGAACCAGATAAGATTAGATCAGAGAGTCCTTAATAGATTTTTTCCTTCTTTCAATTAGTTTTCATGAGGCAGACTGTCATACCAGCACAGTAACGCATGCTGCAGAGTTTGGCGTGTTGGTGGGAGCCGTGAGATCTTGCGCTGGCCGAACCCATGTTGGCATGCTGGAGGAGAGGGTTTATTTCCCAGCAGGGATCCTTCCATCTCGTTTGGGAATAGATTTTCCCACTGTGAGGGATCGTGTCAGTTTCCGCTGCCTTAGTGGGCTCTTAATCGCGTGGAAGGGGCGGGGTCTGATCTTATGGGGGCGGACCCTTTGCTGCACAGATGACTCCTGGAGTGTTTCTTTTGAAGTGACTTCGGTTTCTTGACTCACGCTTGTTCCTCTGAATGGACCACGTAGGCGTCGGTTTTACGCTGGATTGTGTGTTGCCAACAGGGGCAATCGCGCAAACAAGCCAGACGAGACATCCCGTCTGCTCATATGTGCAGCTTCAAGTCAACAAATCAGGGAAGTCTTTGCTTCTGCAGCTGTGACCTCCTGGTTCGGCAGAGTAATCCATAAAGGAGTCCTTGATATTTGATGTGTCTCTACTCTGGAGTCTATCACAGTGATGCAGTGATTATGTTTAGTGGCAGGGGAACATTCTAAGCTTTATGTTGACTGCTAATTGGACTCAAGTGTAATGAATGTGTCATATTAATGACCTAGATTCAGCTCATTGTAGTATTCATGAGCTTTGGGTATTACATTCCCTCTATATGACTGCCGAGGCGTGTGTGTGTGTGTGTGTGTGTGTGTGTGTGTGTGTGTGTGTGTGTGTGTGTGTGTGTGTGTGTGTGTGTGTGTGTGTGTGTGTGTGTGTGTGTGTGTGTTTGTGTGTGTGTGTGTGAGAGTGAGAGAGAGTACGTGTGGGTGTTGGGAACAAAGGTCGACCACTGTGTTCAGCTCCTCTTCAGTCCAGTTTTTCCATATTCCTGGAGAGATGTTGGAACTTTCATCGCTCCCGTCTCGATGAGGGTTCCACCTCCCTTAACATCGCTGGTGTGGAGAGGTGTTCATTTAAATCTGCATCTGATCCGAGTGTGTCAGGTGACCGTCTGGCTTTTAGGTCACATGACAGTGAAAAAGAGGACAAATGAAAAAACCGGCTGGCTCAGGTTAAAACCACACAAAGGCAAATACGGAACAACGACCTGCCTTTCACAGAGCTAACCTGGTCCTTGGGTGTGTTTCTGTTTATGGAAGCAAGGACAGGTCAAAGGGGTCACTGGTGCCTCAGGAAACAGGTGGGACACCTGCAGTCACTGGCACACCATCCTTCCTCTCCCTTCCATCACCGGTTTGCTTCCGATATACATTAAACTAATGGAAGCATGAAAACACGCAGATTCCTCCTGCAGTCATTAGCTTCAGCCACAGCTCTTTCAAAGGTCCTGACTATCATATCCTCCAGATCTCTGCTCTAAGGCACAGTTATGCCATGCTAGTTCTATTTTTTTTATTTTTTTTATTATTTTATTTGCAAGGCTTCTGCTAGAATAGAGAGTTTTTGGTAGTTAAAAGAGGTCACATGAATGCGACTCTTCCCTTTTGGCTAAGAGGGCTGACCCAGGAGTAATACCGAAGCACCGCAGAAACAAGCTCAGTCTGTTGGATTTTTGGACCAAATTACAGTCAGCACACAAGACATCAAAATCCTTTTCAGGAGAAAAAGAGCATCATGTCATAAAGGAGGAATCTATAAGTAATGAACAGTCTTCTGCATGTGGAGTTTTGGACGTATCGCGTGTCTCTTTGCTAATTAGGATTCTTTTTGTCTCGTGTGAGACGAACCTTAATGGGAAATTGTGTTTCCTTGTACCGAGGAAAATGATGCATAAGAAAACAGCAGCTTCCACCTTCCAGAGACAAATCGGATTTTAATGAAGAATGAAAGTGTTTCTGTGAAGACTTGTGGCCAGCGTCAGATCCAACACCCCAACACTGCTGTGGTCATTAAGCCTTCATCATAGCCAGTTAAGGATGGCAGCTATCAATCAACCAAGCAGCCGTATAAGTCTTATAAATTACACGGCAAGTGTGGAACGCATACCTATAAATGTCAAAAACGGAAATAGATTCAAACGGATGGCCAGGCTAGCAGCAAGTGTAGAGGAGGGTTTTATTCTCTCCTTTTCACCAGGAGAAGCGATGATTCCTCCATCCGCTCATAACCTGACAATGGAGGATTTCATCGTTGCGAGAGGACAGAGATTTCCTGACTTAGGGGGAGATCTGCTTTCCTCCGTGGTGAAACAGGAGGACAAATCTTCATAAGAGCGTTCTGCCATTTTTGTTCTCGTTTGTTTCGACATCAAAGGATCAGCTGCATTGTGACTGGAGCCGCTGTAACATGGACCCTAATCCGAATTAATTGATGAAGCAGCAGAGGACGGCGATAACGCCAGCTGCTGTATAATGTTCTGTGGGTTTTGATGAGAAAGTATTTTACCCCTTTTTTCTCTAACTTTCATTGAGCTTCTACATGGTGCCAAACAAGATTTTCTTCTTTTGGGGATTTTTGATAATTAAATACTCAGAGAACAATTCAACTAAAGTCTTGTCTCTGGATTGATAAATTTCAGGTTGGAGAATCTTAAACAAAAATGGTAGATAGTATTCATCACATCAGAGGGTTCATGTAATAGTTGTTATATTAATCCAGATGAATGTTGTGAGGTTACTTTAATGTGTTATAAAACAATTCAAACTCCTGACTGGTGGATGCAGGGCTCGGTTAGGGTTAGGGTTCTGATCACCATCGAACGCACACTCGCAAACAGTATAAAACAGTGGCAATCGTACCATCCTCATCTGACAGGATTCCAACAAGTGTCCATATTGGTCGGTGTTGGTATCTGTTGGAATGGTCTTGCAACATCTCTGCCCAAACATAACCCTAACCCCAGGTTTCCGCCAGGTGCTGTGCATCTCCGTCCATCTGTCTTGATTTCTGCCGTCCGTCCGTTCCTCCTAAATTCGTCTGGACGGACAGAGCACGCCGCAACAATCTCGCACAATCCACCACGTGTGAGACAGGAAGTCGAGTGGTAAGAGAAAATAAAACATCTGGGAAATTGTCAAAATAAAACATCTCGGATTTAGAGCGATCTTTTTCAATAGGACACCGAAAATGACATTCATGTACGACCGCGCGATATAAGATTTCACTTACTTATCATCCACTCCAATTGTTTCGGATATTTCTTTCCACGCCATGTCCTCTTTAGCATTGTCCTTATAAAAAGGATGTGAAAAATCTTATATGATGCTGTGGTTTTTGCACTTCTATGATGAGTCTATGGTGACACGACTCCTGCAGGACCTATTACCTGTTAACGTCATGGGGGCGTGCACCTTTGACACAGTTGAAACCGATCACTCTAAATACAGGAACTTTTATTTTGACAAATTACTGGAAGTTTTATTTTTTCTTCGCACCCGACTTCCTGTGCCGCACATGATGCCTTGTGCTAGATTGTTGTAGTGTGCGCCGTCCGTCCTTCAAAAATAGAAGTGATGCGTATTTTTCCGAAGGGTGACGGGAGCCGTCACAACGCATCCATTGGAAATGGGGGGTAAGCCACGAATTAATCACAAGGATGTAAACAAATGACTTTTTTTGAGCTTTAAATCCATAACTACAATGAAATTTGCAGGGATCATTCGGACTCCAGGTGGATCAACAAGAACGGATGTTCCGCACTACAGTACACCTGTTTATCAGAAGACATGGTGCTAGTGACTAGAAGGTGAAGGTGTCACACCAAGACTGAAATATTGATGCAGTGCACAACACTTGTAGGGTGGGGCTGTTTGAATTGGGTTGCCAGGTAGACAGGTACCACCTGGCAAAATCCAATGTGACTCATAGAACTCAGAAATTAGGAAAACAGAGTAGTAAGAGTAATTAGAAATCAGGAGGAGAGGAGGAGAAAGGGTTAAAATTAGGGAGACTCAGGACTAAATTAGGAGCGTTGGCAGGTGTGACACAGATTTACAACAGGAATTGCTCTCTTTTGCCTTCGCAGTGATTTAAAGAATTGTATTCAAAAGTATTGTTCACCCCTGTGGAGCCAGGTTAGCATGTTGTATTTTGCCTCTCAGATATGTGATTGTCAGACAGACAACGTCATGATCTATTGTATTTGATTATGAAATGCACCATCCATCTAGTTTAATGTCTTTTTTTACCTTGAAAACTGATTAAAGGCTGTTGGGAATGCTCCCTTGTCCTGGCTGCGGTTCTTGTGGTTTGTGGTGTGTCGAAGTGGAACAACACATGAATTCAGCGCGTTAGCAACCGCCACCAGATCTCTCCTGACCTGCTGCTGTGTGTTACATTGCAGTCTCACCTTCTGTAACTGTGTCTTTGAATCTTCATACCCTCAGCCTAACTGAGGAATCGTCCACCGTAGCCAGGATGGTGTTTCAGCCTATGGGTCTTTTAGTCTCTGCTTCAGAGATCAGTTTTTAACTGCAATTTTAGACTTTTGCTAAAGACAACAAGCCTGTCATGTCTGCTAATAACCTTAAGGTAAAGGTTAAGAAACGGAGAAATGTGAAAGGATACGTTCGAAACTAAGTGTGGGAGTATGTTGAAGTGCAGGTTTACTGTTTGGCATGCTGTTGGGGGGGGGGGGGGG
>BJFM01001959.1:307909-320357 GCA_016586285.1 Arothron firmamentum | reverse complement strand
TGTGTGTGTGTGTGTGTGTGTGTGTGTGGGGGGGGGGCAAGATAGGTGAGGGGGAAAAGGTGAATGGAAGGACATGGAAAAAGGAACAAAATAAGAAGGTTACTGCATTGGTGCGCACAAATTCGATTTATGCTACCTCCATTGTTATCCTCCGCCTTTGAAGCGCTGCAAAAGCAAGAGTCCATTTTCTTGTTCCTGTTGTGGGGGAGATTAGCAGCGAGCGGGCTTGTTTCTATTCAGGAATTAATGAAGAGTGTGTCCTCGTACAAACCCCACTCTCCTCTGGCAGTCAGTCTTAGCAGGTTAGCCGGCATCCATCATTTATCTCCCAGCTTTACAAATGGTATGAAATGTTAATGCTTTGTCATTCTTGGGCAACCCTCCCGCTCCTGCTCCTCATATTGTTCAGAGGCCAACGTCAGCTGACGACAATACAGGTTAACACTTTTTTAGGATTAATCAACACGTCCCTGTAGTGTCACTTCTCAACACCAAGGCTGCTTGGAAAGTATCACTGACTGTTCTCACTAGTCTGTACTATTCTGCACATTTTGCAGCATGAAAACAACTCTGAAATATTCCATTGACATAAGTATTTAGAGCCATTAGTTGAAGCAACTTTGGCAGCAAGTACAGCCTCCAGTCTTCGTCAGTATCGCGCTACAAGCTCACCACACCAGGATTTGGGGATATTCTGACACTCTGCCACAAAGAGTTAATTCTTGGTTTCATCAGACCTGAGAGTCTTGTGTGCTGAGCAGAGGCTCCTACCTGGACATTCACCCATGTGGAGTGCTGTAGTGGTGATTGACCTTTCAGCAACTTTTATTGTTTATTAATTATTTACTAATAAAGTTATAAATTGGGCTCTGGTAGGGAAGCATAGAGAGATCTCTTACTCTAGTTTACCTTGTTAGAACACAACAACAAGGGCCTGGGTTTCTTCCCCCCTGGATGGGAGAAAGGGGAAGGTATTGCCTCACATCAGGTTGGAACCTGCATAGTTTCTGCAGATATTCTTATTTTTAGCATCGTGACTTTTTGCAGCCGTGGAGACCCTCCCAAACGGCCCCAATGTAAGGATGCATTTGACACTTTTATTCATTAAGAGGAACAGGGAGCAGAGAGGCAGTCTTTCATGAGATCCCATGATAATGCAGGCGTGCCTGCACCAGACCGTGGAGAGGCAGCCTCGCTCGGCTAATGCAGCTCAACTCCTCTTCCTTCCCAGTAATTCAGTCTGGTCCTAGCGGAGTAAAGGTGTCATCCAAGACATTCATGCCACTGGTTCCATTGGAAACAGAAGCGGAACAATGACGGGAAAACACTGGAGGGGACGGTGGTGAGGGTTGGGGGTTCGGGGCTGCGTACAGCTTTTTTTTAATGACTCTGGAATGCGATGGGAACAGCGTTAATGAGCAAGGTTGGGATAAGATGCTGCGCTTCCCACATACAGGCAGACAAATCTGGGAGGAGCCCAGTGAGCTCCTTTGCTCAGCTGCGCTTGATGCAGCTGCAGCTGAGCAAAGCACCGCAGAGCTCTGCAGACCACAGGAGTGTGGGATGAATCGAGTCTGACTGTGAGGCAGGCGAAGATGGCATGGAGAATGAACGGCTTCGCTCCTTTTCTTCCTCTCTGCCTTTTCCCAGAGAGACCGAGGCAGTGCTCTGGCGAAGATCAGAAAGGTAGGAGATGGAAAGTGAATGGGAGAGGAAGGGGGGAGAGGGAGAGGAGCAAGACAGTAGCCCCAGGAGCCCCCATCTCTCATCAGTGATACCACTGGGACCCTCCCCAACATTCTTCAGTTTCCATCTGCAGATGAAAAATAAATAACCTCTTCAGACGGCCCTCCTTCTCCTCTGAGGAAACCTGCTTTCCCAGGAGCGGTGTTCACTTTCCGAGCAGTTATCTCTCTGTCCTTTCTCTTTAACATGGCACCTTTTCTCCACACACTGTCACGTCCATACGGTGTGTATCTAATGTGGATCTACCGGCCACAACCAGGCCCGTGTGAAAGCTGGGGCAGAGCAGAGAACGTTAAGACTGAGCCATTCTTCAAGTACTTTCCCATAAAACCGAGGTGACATCACAACTTCTCTCCATTGTGTCTTTGTTCCTACATTTATCTTCATGATGGATCAAGCTAAGCTATTGAATCTATTCAATCTTTGACCCTGGAGATCCGTCAAGCCTCAAACCCTGAGTCAAATCCTTTTGTTGTGGGCCCTGGCGGCACCATGTTGTCCACGCAGAAAGCAATGTTTACCTGTCTCCTCTCAGCATTTCCTGTGCAAACAAGGCTAATGGAACAGGGCAGCAGGATCGTCCCAGGCACAGGAGCCACTCTGGAAATTGCTCCGAGGCTGACGGCCTTGTCAAAGTAAGAAGCGATAGTTGATCATGCATGACAATTCCTCCCTCCTCTCTGGCGCTATCCGGGGGCTTTCATGCAAAAAGATGAGTGTAGGAAATAACATTTGCCATGTGCAAATCTACGTTTGAGAGTCCACTTTGCACCTGTCAAAACAGATCCTTCGTTCAATTTAAGTCTATCTGATGCTGCTTTTGTTTACAGGCAATGTCACGAGAAACCAAAAATAACCTTTAGTTATCATATATGGATGCATGTATGAATGGCAAAGGCAATCATCACTTCAACAACAGTCATTAAATAGTGTCTATAATCAGAAATAACATTTAACAGTGTAATTAACCTTCTATTGTGCATGTTCCCTTCAAGGATGCTATTAGCTTTAGCTCCTGATACCTTTGTTATGAATACCTATTGTAGTATCAAAAAAAAAAAGGAATCAGACAAACATCCCTGCAGCACTGAGCAGGGACTGGAACGCACAGCGCTGCACACTCAGGTTCAGGCCTGGTTCGCCGGTGTGCCCTCGTGCTGATAAATCTTCTGTGTGGCTCGACACATCACGATGAAACATGTTCACCCGAGCTTTCGGAAGGACAAGGAAGAGCTGCCTATGCTGGTGGAAACATGTTGTTTTAAACACTTTGTTGTTTTGCCATTGGAGAGAGCAAAGAAGCGGTTAAATGTTTTGTTTCTTTTCAAAGATCCCCCCTGCCCACGTGGGAAAACATGAACGAGGATGCTGTACTAAAGCAAACCATGCAGTTATTGATCGCGATTGTTGCGAACATTCCATAAGGAGCGCACATGTGCACGGTTAAATGGAGCTCAACTATTGTTGCTGTTGACTTCACCGGGCTCGCTTGGTCAGCCAAACTTGCATCACACAAATAAACAACATAGTGGTGGTTTTGCCAACCATGAACAAATTTCACTTCCTAGATGACACAAGAAAACACTGATACTAAAAAAAGACTAAAAGATTTTATTTCCCCCAACCTCCATGAATATTCACATTTATGTCTGATTTATCAGCATTACATAAATGTCAATAAAAGGTCACCAAAATCAATTGCACCATTCTGTGGAGAGAATTATGCTCTATAATACATGTCAAAACAATCTCATCAGGAGTCATCACTATCTTGGGGTCTGACTAAGGATTCTAGCCTTGATTAACAACTTCAATAAATCTAAATCAGAGGAACCAAAAATGTCATTGTTCGTCAACTATCGTTACTTCTGCAGGCTGCTCAGCAGGGGTGCCATCATGAAACAGGTTGGCGAGCCAGTGCAGGGTGTCAGCTGGTCCCTTATTTGTTGAGTATATTTGCTGTTGAGGAGCAGCCAAACCTGAAGGGAAAAATTGCCCCTTTGTCTGTCCTTTGATGTGGCTTAATGCTAACGGATTCAGCCAAGTGCTCTCTTCACCTCGTGGAACTATGACACGCAGTGAGTCATCAAGATGTGCATCACAGGAAAAATATTACAAATGTGTCTTACATGTGTCATCCCTCATGCTCTTTCTGTGCGGATGCCTTCCTTCCCTTCGATCACACGACGCTTTTTCAGTGCCAGGAAGTCTTTGGCACTCCTTTCTAATCCCTATTTTACCATTTGGGTTTTGGGTTCCTTTCCCTCTCCTCTTATGTCTCTCTCATTCCCTGTTGTTGCATCTCATACTTCTTCCTTAGTAATTAGCAAGAATGATCTTCTTTAGGCCACACAGCGTTGGCCCGTTCCACAATGATTCACTCTGCACTGTGGATTCGTGTGTGAGGCCTTTTGTTAGTATGTTTGCTATTTCTGGATCTTTTCATTACGCAGCACCAGCATTATCCATGCTAACCATCACACACAGGTTATTTAACTCCGATCTTTCATCTTCCCTCACTTCTAAAGGCACCTTTCACAGGAACCTTCCCTCTGACTTTGAGCGTAGTATCGAATATTGCTTCTCTGTTCCATCTGTCTGGGAGCTCTGATTGGCTCCCCTGTCAAGAACAACTGATTTGGAATTTTGAAAAGATAAATAAATAATATGTGAGACAGATGAGAGGCAGAGAGAAGTAAAATAATATTTCATTGTCAAAATTCATTAATAAAAGAGACTAAGAGTCAGATGAATGTTTCATGCACACTAAAGTGCTTCTGTTCACAGTCAATCTACCTTTTCTCCTTTGCTCCACGTCTCATACCTTGTTTTTCCTCTGTCTGTCAGCCATTTCTCCTCCCTCCTTTGCAGGGCCTATTTCATCTCTCCTACTTGAACTCTCTTTGGACTCCAAATGCTAATTCAGTCAGCCACTTAATCAGACATATTAATTCCATATCTCCCCTGATTGCAGTAATTCCACTCTGCAGCGAGTTTCTCCTAGCGTCCCTTCAGGGCGGTGGCTTTTTTTTTTTTTTTTTTCATTCTACACTCTTGCATGGGCTCAAAAAAAGCATTTATTTGAAGGGAGACTCGCCACGCAATGACAGCGTATATACAGGGATGATAATGCACAGCTGCTGACTCATGTTCTGATGGGATCCTTCGACCCTCTAGCCATTTTGGACTCGTAGATAGCAGTGTTCAGCATCGGACCAACAAGCCGTCTGCGCTAAACTAATTTGACCTCATTTTTGCAGCATTTTTGTCAATTACACATAAGTGGGCGAGTGATGATGGCCAGCGCTTTGGGGAAACAAAGGGATCTGCCTTTCATGAGGGCAGGGATGTCACTTGCAGGAGGTATTGACAGTAAATCACTTACACAGTGACAAGAAAGGCGTGCATGCACACACGCTAGCAGAAGAGGTAAAGAGAATCTGCCTGAAAAGCTGGAAGCACTCGTTTTGTCTACACTGGAATGTGTTGAAATCAAAGTAAAGATTTAGGCACATTCTAAATTTATTAAGTCACAGATCATGTAACTGAGACTTCAGTGTCCATTCATGGTTTAACGGTGGATTTTTCTTGAAAATGGAAAACTTTGTTTGGAAAAAGCATTTGTGCATTTGCAAGAAGCTGGATCCTTTCAAGGCTGGCATGATCTGTCTGCCCGAACAGCAGCATGGCTGGAGCTGCAGCCACGCTGCATTGTTGCAACAACAAAATCCATCTCTATCTGCCACCGGGCAGGCAGGCCTGTTGAGGAGCCTCCACCAGACACGGATGGATTTACCATTAGGTAATGACAAATGGCGAGCGCGGCCCAGCTGACTTCAGCACTTACGGCTCCTTTGGGAGGTCCCGTACTCTCCACACAGCGCTGACCACTCCCCCACCAGAGAAATTAATTGAAGGAGTAGCTGTGCAGCAAATTGATTCTGCCTGACGTGCAGTTTTGGTGGTTTCCAGTTCGTGATGTAGGGTGACATCTGGGTCAAAATATGTTACAGTGAGGAGCAAAAAACAACAATATTAGCCTTGATTTGTCCAGCTGCCTTCACATTTACTGAGGGATTTCATCTCTGGGAGTTTAAGTGAACTAAAAGGAAACACAAACAATGACTGTGTTGTTCTTTCAAGTCTAGAACACGTCTG
This sequence comes from Arothron firmamentum, assembly GCA_016586285.1. Taxonomy (NCBI): domain Eukaryota; kingdom Metazoa; phylum Chordata; class Actinopteri; order Tetraodontiformes; family Tetraodontidae; genus Arothron; species Arothron firmamentum. The sequence goes on along the minus strand of BJFM01001959.1, from coordinate 314,453 downwards.
ATGATAAAGATTAAAGGCTGCTGTCCTTGCGTTTCTGACCTTAATGAACAATGATTTATATGCTGAACATTCATCTGGTGAATGTAAAGGCAGAGCTCCTTAATTGGAGTAGAATATTTTCTGGAAACTAACTGCTGCATCAAAAGCAGTGAGGTTTAAAAGTTGATTTCAAATAATGTTTAACAATAAAACGAGATCTTCGCCACAGATAGGTCATATCTGTGTCTGCACATTTTCGTATTGTTTTATTATTTAATTTGTGTACTAACAAGTTTCTTTTTTAATATTAACTAGTAACATGTTTTAAGTGAACCTAGAACAGAATATCAAACTAAAGTTCAAGAGAATTCTTGAGTTTTCAGGAAGACTTTTTTTGATGTTTTAAGATTTTTGTGTTAACGGTTTCACAAGTTCCTCCATTTTTGTGGTCTCAGCCTTTGATTTTTGTGTCCTTGGTAACAGTCGCCACCAAAATGGATGCCCTTTATTTCTTCTTGTTTGGGAGTCGGAAACCTTAAAGGCAATGCTTTGGAAACTCTCCTCTGTGGCATGGTTTGAAAAATGGAATTTGTATTTTGTTAAAGAAAACAATAGAACAAAAACCTCAAACCACAGAGCTCAAACAAAATGGAGGCTTGAAGGTTTGTCCTTTACAGTCCCATGTCAACAAAGTCTCATTTGTACTGGCCAAAACTTATACACTTCCACACTTGTTTTCATCCTATATACAGTACCTCATGCACTCTTCTGCAAGTAATGCTAAAGCAAAGTATTCCAAACCATCAGAGCAGAGGTTCAGGTTTAACTAGCTTCAGTTGTAAAAACAAAAGCAAGCATGATGAAACAAAAGCAAATTTTGCATTTGAAGAACATTACTGGACAATATTCTGCAAGTGAAAATACGTTTAAAGCTACATGGAATCGTTTGAGCTCAGGCTTAGAATAACAGAGCCATATCTGTTAGCCTCTTTAGATTTTTACATCAGAAGTGCGTCAGACTCAAAGAAAACAAATATCCTGCCACAGTTACTCTGTTACCCTGTTCTGTTTGGTCATCAAAGCACATAACATTGGCTCAATACGGTGTGTGCTGATTGTACACTAATTACTTTTGGCATGTAGCATAGCTTTAATTAAAATCTGTGCTAACCGACGGCCAAAAACGCAGCAAGGCCCTCATCTCACAATAAAGGCTGAGGTCATGACAGCCCCCAGACGAACACTGCTGTGGATCAGAGAGGCATTCATTTGCACCCACACTCGTGCCGCTGCGCTAATGGACGGGAAGGAAGATGTAGAGCTTCATCTTACTCTGCTTTTGTCCTCCATGACTTATTCAGGAACGTCTGTCCGTTACACCGGCTGTGTGTTTTTGATTCTTCATGACTTTGACCGTCCCTCCATCCCCGGGGAAGTGCTTCTTTCCACATACAGTAGCAGGCGGTAGCGCTCTCTCTTGTTAGACAGAGCTCCTCAGAAGCTCAGGAACATCAGCGTCGGCACAGATTGCTGAGGAAAGTGGTTGAAGGGAAAGCTAACAAGATGACTCAATGATTATTTAGGCGCAGTAAAGAGAATTTTGAATGAGATAGGACAGGAAAACTCTATCCTGGGGGCTTAAAAACTGCATTTTCCCAACTTGAGATACATCTTAAACATTGCATTATTTATCAGCTGTGTTCCATTCCACACAGCTCATGAAACTGCGAACAGCTACTAAGTGTATGATTATAAATATCTCATCTGTTTTACAGTAATTTTACATTTCGCCTCTTCTCGCGGTGACATCGTTCTCTGAACTGGATGGATGTGAGGATGGCCGAGGCTCATTGGAACTGTTTCAACCTGGACTGAATTTGGCAGGTAAGAAAAAAAAAAACAAAAAAACATCTTAAGCCTAAATATGCACCTCCTTTTGCGATCTCAAATTTTGTGTAATTGGAAAAAACTTTTTCCTTTCTTTTATTGAGTGGATTGCTCTGAGAATGAGCTTTTCAACCAAAATAAACATCCTCATTAGTGTCCAGCTCTGGGAGATTGAAAGATATTAATTACGGCTTTTTTTCCCCTCCCTCGTGCATCTCACGTACCCTTCCTCCAGCCTCTAATGATCACAAAATGATCTCAGTGGGGCAAAATAGGTCTAAAATAATGAAGTGAACTGAATTTCTATAGCTTTGATCATTTATTTTAGCTGTCAGATTGCTTTAACCACTAAATATTTATTAAGGCACCTTAGCAGCGATGCTTTTTTTTGGAAAGGAAGTCTAGAGTTCTTGCATGGAAACATTTTGTGGAAATGCGCATTTTCAGATTGCGACTGTAAACATATTTATTCCAAAATCTGCAGGGTCATCAGAACGTTTTTCCCCATCAAGTCTGTGAAAAAAATAACGGCCTTTTCAGATGAGTGGATAGAAAAGCAGTGCTCCGCTGAAGCACGATGCCTGAACACGCAGCGACCTGTGAACATCTGCAAAGGTTATACAGAGCATCTGAAACCAAAAACTATGAAACAGCTGGTTCTTTAATGGTCCACTTTAACGATTACCCATTGGGCGCTCCGTCGGTGCGACAGTGGCACAACTTAGCGGTAAAACACACACTCTGAGGCAGTGATGGTCTCAGAAAAGCTCTTTATTTACAGGAAATGCTTGGAATGATTTCAATAAACACTTCAGGATGCGATCCAGACAGAACACATCTGTCTTTTTTCCTCCATTTCTATGTAAATAAATTGATCCAGCTACTTTTTTAGCCAGTGAGATCTTAAAAAAAAACAAAACAAAACAGGAAAGCAAAGTCAACAAGAATTAAAAAGCAAAAAAGAAAACACGTATTCTGATCGGCTCTTTTGTTGCATATTGATGTGAATCCAATGAAAAAGCTCTGCCTTTACTCTGGATTCAGGTGTCATAATAACAACCTCTCAGCAAATCTTTCTCCTTCTCCTGGCTGTTTCCTTCTCTTATGCTCGCCTCATCCTTTGTCATGTGAGGTTGTCTTTGTGTTGAGAGCCGTTGCAGACGCTGCTGTCTCCATGAAAAGACATAAAAACCACTGATCAGAACTTCCAACTCCTGTTGCTTTCTTTTTTGTTTTTTAACCATATCTGTCGTTCAAGCTTGCCGGTGACATTTTTGAAAGCACAGATGCCCTCCGTTGCCATTGTTGCTGTTGAACAGCTACAGCTTTTTCTTTGACATTTAGTAAAATGTCCTCTTTTTATTTATGTCAGTAGAAAACCAGAAGAGCAAGCTGACCTTGCTGGTTCGCGGCGCAGCGGTCTGGAAGATGCTACGCAGGTTGCCTTGACATTGAACTAAGCCGATTGTTTTGAAAAGATCTTTCTTTATAACACTCTTATACGCTCATTGGTTTGGCCTCTGCTGGATTACAGTAGTAATTATACTTTTTTTTAAACTTTTTTTCAACTGTTTTGCTTCTAAGCTTCGTCAAACAGGACCTTCTTCCTAAATATCGAGTCCAAACAAAATCACGGAGCGGCTCTGGTGCCTGAAACAGCCAGGGGTCACAACCCCATCACAGCCACGCCACACTCAAAGTGATACACACTAACCGTGACCTGGCGCAGGCACCAGAGTGACAGAACCATTACTGATGCTCTACCCTCCTGCATCCGTGAAGAGCTGCACCCGTGAACAGCCATCTTCTCTCCACGCTCCCCCTCTGAAATGTTCACAGCCCGGAGAGCGTCGCCCTAGCGTCCCCCACAGCGCGCAGTGAAAAAGGAAGTCTGTCACGTACGCAGCCTGTGAACATTGGGCACATGCTGAAAGCGTTCACTGGAGACACACTGTCGCAGGTCACGTACCTTCTGCTGTAAATTTGCAAGTCCAAACAGCGTGTAGGGGGCCCACTAAAGTTTCAATAAGGGCTAGTTCAGGGAACACCCACTCCATAGTTGTAAGTCTGAGGAAATGGGCCACATTTGACTTGCAAATGTGCACGTCTGTAAACAGGTGTGTGCGGCAGATACACATCTCTGTTTGTATCTACATGTATGGAAGGCCGGGAGTGAGAAACAAGCTCTTGGTTGACTGTATAAGCTAATTGAAACTACTGTTTGTCATTTATTTGCATGTCATTTATCGAGAAAATGTATGAATGAGGCATGCTGGAAACCAGGGCTTCAGTCTCACAGAAAACTGGTTGGAAAAATGTGAACGGGTGCATCAGTCAGCGCAGCTGCAGCAGGGCGGTTCAGCCTAGAGGCCTTCAGTCTGGGGGCCTGCTGAGGAGTTATGGAAGCTCAGCTTGTTCTGACAGCAGCCTTCAGCTCTTCTGCATTGTTGGTCTGGCACTTCACGTCTTCCTCATCAGCGCTAGTTTCACCATTTGACCTGAATTACTTAAATAAATCAGTCTGCATATGTGCCCATCTCATCTGTTCTGTCACTGTAAAGGGGCGAAGGATTGTGGAACCAAGAGTAGAAGAAGGTAACAAGGGCTTAAAAAAACCAGGAAACAAGCTCTTTCTGGGTGAAACAACAGGTTGTACACAGGAGGTCAGGCAGAATCAGGCAGACAAAACAGTCAGGGAGCAGGCAACGAAATCAGAGAAGTCGAAATACTGGGCAAGGTCATTCAGGAGAGTCTAACAAGGAACAAAAAAATGAGCGTGCTTGCACACAAGGGTAGCAAAGACAACCTGGCACAGACGGGAAAGGATTCAGCTTAAATAGACACGAGGGCGAGAATGTAATGAGACACAGGTGGAAACAAGACCTCAAAAATAAAACTAACAACACAACCAGGAAAGCAAACGACTGAAAAAATAACAACAAAAAAACAGGAAGCACACTAAGAAAATAACAATACAGATATGACAGTCAGTAAAACGCAAGTTCTAAAAATACTGATTAACCAACTGTGTTTCAGCATATTTTCTAAAGTTAAATTTAAAAGAATGCCTGTATGTTTAGTGAATATGTACAGGAATCATAGCATCATCTTCTACAAAAGGCCACGGTTGCTGTCATTCAGTCAAACCAAAGCAAAATCAATTTCACCTCAGTCACATCCGAGCGACCGAGCTGGAACAACAGACGTCTGACGTATTGAGAGGATGGAAGTGAGGAGAAAACTATCCTCATGTATGACAGAAGGTGAATATCTGATGCATGTGGTTGGTTTCCCTCCCACACTGCAGTCTTCATAATTCTATCACTCCACTGCTGGCATTATCAAGAAGTGGCCTGATTTGATTTCTATCTCATTATATATGCCTCTTTCCCTCCATCTTCCCCAGTGCACGCTGGCCTCCCTCTTTTGCACACATCACATGCTCGACTGTACAGTATCTTTGAAAAAGTTAATAATCAGTAGACAGTTAGGCATTAAATGAACGCTGAGTACCCCAGGCATGTCCCTCCACTTACTGTCCTCACCTTTAAAATGCAGCTATGAATTTGTCCATGAACGCTGAATGATAGCAGGAGAGAAGGACAGAGTGGCTGCTAGCATCAGAAGATCTATTTTAAGGGCTTTGGATTCAATGGAGTTTCCTGTAGCCTTATAAATATTTCATTCTTCCTTTATTTATAATGCAAAAATACGACACAGACTCCAGAATTACTGTGCCGGTGAAAGATCAGATGGAGTGCAGAGCTTGGACAAATGAAACCAGCTTCAGCAGTGAATTCAGCTTTGTTGGAAATGTGCTAAGCTATCAGGACTGGTGCTTTAAGTGATTAGCTTAAATCTCCCTAATGCATGCATTGTAGCTTTAGCTGTATTCATCCCGGTTTTGAGACTTTCTTCTGTAGATTTTAGGAAAACCATCGTTGTAAGATGAGAGAAGCATTAGTTGATTAATTTATAAGCAGCTAAGCTGGAATAATAACAGATTTATGTGTGAATATAGAAACTTAGAGATCATCAGTTGGTCCAAAGACAGAAATATGCTGCCGTATTTTCACAAAGGCCGTGTTTGTCAATGTAAACCTCGCGATGATGGCACACAGAATTTCTTAAAGGCCAATTTGCTTCCTGGAGAGGGATTGATTTTCGTCGGGCTCCACTGTTACCACATTAAAAACAAGGATGGGATCAGAAATGATAAGTCTGTCTGTTTTGTGACTCCTCCAGGCACCTGACCGATGGAAGAATTTGCTTTTATCCATCTCGCTTTGGGAAACAAGTAGCTGTCTGCAGTCTCAGCCTGGTTGTCATTGATTGCGAGTTCAGACGAGGTGAGGAGGTACTTTAAACCATTTAGGCTAACTGTTAGCTCGAGTCACACGTGTAAATTATGCACACTACATGAGTACCTACAGGGCTGTGTGCTGTATACATGAAGAAATGACACTACATCACATGATCAGAATTACAATTCATATTTCATTTTCTTTCAATGTAACTTGCTGCAAATGAAAAATTAAGGCCGCTACATAAGCTCACAAGTATTCAGACATACATAAATGTTCTCATAGGTGTAGAGCTACAGTTTGAGGATGAAGAGTTAGTAACAGAGAGAGAGAGAGGCAGGGGATGATAAGGTGGCAGATGATGATGGTGATGA
>BJFM01001959.1:291261-307879 GCA_016586285.1 Arothron firmamentum | reverse complement strand
GCAGGTCCTCCAGCAATGTGTGTTTTTAGTCCAGCAATATTAACATTTTGCTGCAGGAAAATAACATGTTGCTCCAGGAGTACCTTCAAGGCAAGCAGTTATTCAAAGTAAACACCATAATAAATGGTTTTACAGGGTTTTAACAGGTGATATTCCAGTGCAATCATGATAACATTTCCTCAAGTTCCTGCACAACAAATGGAACCAAAATACTGTACTTGGATCACAGAACTTGCTCTCAGGCACAGTGCAGGCTCCCCAGTATAGCACTGTTGTTGTTGTTTACCTGTGCCAGTCTTTTTTTAACTAATTGTTGTCTGATTGTTTTCATAAATCTATTTCCTGATTTAAGGTGTAAAACATTTATTTGCTCTCCTCTCATTCTTCAGTATGATTTCAGCCCAGCAGCATCATGCTGACTCTCCCAAACACTTCTGTTATATTTTCGTCATATTTATCTCCATCTCCCTTTTTAAATGTCGTTAGATCCTCGGAGCCTTTTAATCTAATATTATCAGTAGTTCTGTCAACTCAGGCTTTGCAATTTTATCAAACAAGAATCCTCCAACAAGCCTTAAAAAGTTTTCCTTCACCACCAGGAATTATAGGCTGCCTCCTTTATGTTTTAAAAGTTTCATAAAAGATGGAATGAAAGTAAATCTATACGTTAAGTTTGACAACTGTTTTTTGTCAGCTGTAATTATTCAGACCTTATCAGAACTTAAAGATCTTATTTGTTTCATGATGCTAAAGGCTTCTCTGCTAGCCTAAACCCCAACAGAAGATTTGACCTACATTGTCCAATCAGATTTTAGCCCCTCTTTGTTGCCATGTCAATCTAATCTGCCTAGACCCCTTCAGAAACAGCAATGCTGGCCAATGTTAATGTGCGGCCTTTGCTTTAATTTTACACTGATGCTCCTGTATCACTGAAACTTTGGGTCAAAACATCAGCGAGAAACCTTTAATGTAAAAAATTCACTGATTTCGATCTCGTATTCACTGCGAATTCAGTACAGTTGTGTGAATGCCAGATTTAAACTTTCAGGGTCAGAGAAAAGTTGCTGTCGCTGATTGCCATCAAGCTCATCTTTCTGCAGCTGCTTTTTGTGTGACAACGCAAGCAAGTGGAAAATTATTTTGTTGGGAAGAAAGGAAAAAAAACAACACAAGAAAAACAGGAGAATAATACACCATGAATCAATTATACAAACACAGTTGCACTGCGGAGCCGCCGTGGCATCATCTCTATTGCACACAGTAAATCTTAATCAAAGCATACATTGTTTGTATTTCCACAGTTTCCCCCGGCATGGCACATAAAGAGCCACACAAACACGTTCCCCTGCTCCCATTTCAGGCGGCTCGTTTAACATCCCAGTCACACTCATGCTTTGAGGAACTCGGGGCTGTAATCAGACATTTGCAGATATCTCGACTCCATCGTGGGGCTGGTGGGTGGCAGGCCTCCTTATTATTTATGTTTCCTCCATCTCAAATATCAGTCATGAAGCGCAGGGGAGGAATGTGAGTGTTCTTTTCTGTTTTCCTCCTGAAAAGTTAGAGCTCACAGTAAGCCGCTCTCCGAGTGCTTCCTTGTGGTTATCTCTGTAGTGCCGAACATTTTATCGCTTTTATAAGTTCCCTCTTGTTGATAATCACAAACAGCACTTATGCCATTGCACTCCATCACCTAATACTTCTCCTCTGTTTTTCCTTTCTTTTCAGCGAGCCTAGACCTTGAACCCGATGAGCGGAAGAATTATGAATGTTAAACAAGATGACCTCCTTCCAGCAGCAACAGATGATGCGAGGTCCTAGGTGGAACCGGGCCTTGTCCGACCCTTTATTTGTGCTGCTCTTGGCCCTCCAGCTGCTGGTGGTGGCGGGGCTGGTCCGTGCTCAGACGTGCCCCTCTGTCTGCTCCTGCAGCAACCAGTTCAGTAAGGTGATCTGCACCCGGCGGGGCCTGCGGGATGTCCCCGATGGAATCTCCACCAACACGCGCTACCTGAATCTGCAAGAGAATCTCATTCAGGTCATCAAGGTGGACAGCTTCAAGCACCTCAGACATTTGGAGATCCTGCAGCTGAGCAAAAACCACATACGCAAAATCGAGCTCGGGGCCTTCAACGGGCTGGCCAACCTCAATACCTTGGAGCTTTTTGATAACCGGCTCACCACCATCCCAAATGGGGCGTTCGAGTACCTGTCCAAATTGAAGGAGCTCTGGCTGAGGAACAACCCCATAGAGAGCATTCCCTCCTATGCTTTCAACAGAGTGCCCTCATTACGAAGGCTGGACCTTGGGGAGCTCAAACGTCTCTCCTACATTTCTGAGGGAGCTTTTGAAGGGCTAAGCAATCTACGCTACTTAAACCTGGGGATGTGCAATCTGAAGGAAATTCCCAACCTTACTCCCCTAGTGAAGCTGGACGAGCTGGAGATGTCAGGGAATCAGCTGTCTGTCATCAAACCGGGCTCTTTTAAAGGGCTCATCCATTTGCAGAAGCTTTGGATGATGCATGCCCAGATCCAAATCATAGAGAGGAACTCTTTTGATGACCTGCAGTCCTTGGTGGAGCTCAACCTGGCCCACAACAACCTCACGCTGTTGCCCCATGACCTCTTCACACCCCTGCATCACCTGGAGAGGGTGCATTTGCACCACAACCCATGGAATTGTAACTGTGACATTCTGTGGCTAAGCTGGTGGCTGAAGGAGATGGTCCCAGCGAACACCACCTGCTGTGCCCGCTGCAGCTCGCCGACACACTATAAGGGACGGTACATTGGCGAGCTGGACCAGAACTACTTTCACTGTTATGCTCCTGTTATTGTGGAGCCCCCCGCAGACCTAAATGTTACAGAGGGAAGTGCCGCAGAGCTGAAGTGCAGAGCCAGCTCCTTGACCTCCGTGAGCTGGATTACGCCTAATGGTTCCATTATGACACACGGCGCATATAAGGTCCGAATCTCTGTGCTGAATGACGGCACTCTGAACTTCACCAACGTCACCATGCAGGACACGGGCACATATACGTGTATGGTTAGCAACTCTGCGGGTAACACGACGGCATCTGCAATGCTCAATGTGTCGTCCACAGAGAACAGCAGCTTCAGCTACTTCACCACAGTCACAGTGGAGACCATAGAAACGCCACACAACGAAGGCTTCACCACCGCGGTGCAGCAGAAGGTAGGCCCCACCCCTTCAACCACCACATGGGAGTCTGTTTCTCTCGCCTCCACGACCACAGGTCAGATCCTGCTTTCCACCCGTGCCACGGAGAAGACCTACACCATCCCGGTGACGGAGCTGATGGGCGACGGCTCAATGAACGGCTTGGACGAGGTCATGAAGACGACCAAGATCATCATCGGCTGCTTCGTGGCCATCACACTCATGGCAGCCGTGATGCTGATTATTTTCTACAAGATGCGGAAGCAGCACCACCAGCAGAACCACCACGCGCCCACGCGCACCATTGAGATCATCAACGTGGACGAGGACTGCGTGACAGGGGGGCCCGGAATGGAGGGTCACCTGACTCTGCCTCCTCTGGAGCACGAGCATCTCAACCACTACAACACATATAAGACTGCGTACAACCACGCCACCATCAACTCCATACACAGCTCTGCACACGAACCTTTGCTAATTCGGGCCAGCTCAAAAGACAACGTGCAAGAGACCCAAATCTAAAACATTTACTTTTCTTTCTTTTTTTTTTTTTTTTTTCAAAAATAAACATTATAAAATGAATGAAACTCCATTACAGATGGCGACACTGCTGACACGTGTAAGGTCTTCAACTCAAACGTGGATGTTTGGAACATACAGTAATATGGCTAATCTGGGACTGGTTATGTTTCTCCACTGACTTTGAGAATTAGGGTACATCAGTTGTTTCAAAAAGTGTCTTTGCAAAAACAGAAGTTATTTATTTAAGAAAAGAAGTATTGTAGTTAAACTGAGGAAAAAAATGTATTCTGCAATTATTTTTTCAGCACTTCAGTCATGTACCTCCTCTCATTTCATGTGACAGGTTTACTGATATGCTTTCATATTCTGGAGTCGTCTGTCGAAGGAAACCTCCGTGTTCCTCATGTTCTGCTTTAGTAACCTGATAGATGAGAACGTGACCTCATTTCACACAGGAAGGAAGGGAATCTAGAGCACATGGGTGATCTTCTGCAGCTGTGGAAAAAGTGATGGATCTCTGTGACCATGTGAGCTGAAATAAACACTTGTTTGTTCATTTAAAGTGGGAAAACAATAATATGCTGATAATTCAGTCTGTAATCATGTCTGTCATTACTGATCTAACATGAACACACTAAAGGGACTTTAACCAAGGGGATAAACTGCTGTTTTTGATGTTGCAGCTGGCTACTTTGAATTTTATCATTTATTCTGGAAGAAATTTGTCTTTGAGGTTTTAATGGATATGCAAACACTTCATTTTGCCCTTTTTTGTTGATTAAAAGATCCTCATATTATTATAGCAGCTCATTTTCTTCACAGTTGTGTCACAGATTAATAATTTTTGATGGACAAGGTCTGATTTAATTTGTTTAGCTTCAGGCTAAAACTCATCGCTGGCATTTTGGAACTATTTTGGGTGGAAAACCTGTTCTGGCAGGTTCAGGAAACAACTGGTGGCACCCTGGTTTCTGAATGGAGATAAACTCAGCTTGTGGAAAAGTTTTCAGTACATTTTCTCGTCAATTTGTGCCACATTTCTTGATGGCCAGCTCCAGCCCACCTCTGCCCACCACTGGACTGAGCCATGAGCTGCAGGTCTGATTCTGAGAAAAGCTTTTCAGTGGCCAGTGAGTCAGATTGATGCGCCTGCTGGCTTTTGGACAGACACAGCTCTGCAGGTGCCCACACCCTGGAAGCGTTTCAAAGCCACCCTGCTGTGAGAATGCACTAAAACCCACAAAAGCAGAGGTTGGGATGTCATTTTTCCTTCAACTTCAATTACAGCAAATGCACAAAATGTACACGAGTCTAATGATCAGCTTAACTTTGTGTTTTCATCACATCAAGGTTTAGAGTCAAGGTTAAGTAACACAAATTACAGCTACAACTGAAAAAACTACAATTTTTAGACTATTCAATGACGAATTGTAGAGACAAAGGTAAAGACAATTACACGGCTTTGTTGATCTGCTTGTTTGTCCAAGCTCACCGTCCAACAGTTGGCAGAACCAGAATCAAGTTCCAAAACTGCTGAACAAGAATCTGTGTGCATAAATTGCAGGTTTATTTCCCCAGTTTATGACAGCTCTTGCATTTTTAAAAAAAAATTATTTATTTATTTTACTTTGATGAGGCCACATTCCATTTATTGGATTTAAAAAGTCTGCTTTTAATTGCAGCAGATTTGAGAAAATAAAGAAGAGAACACATGTAGCTCTCTCAGTATCTTCAAACTAGAAAATGAAAAAGAAGAATTCAAATTCCTCGTCTTAAAGTACATAAATCAATGTGGATCCTCTTGTAATTGGTAGTACGAGGTTTGCATAGATCACGCAATACTCGGTATGTGACTGATCCTCGGCTCTGCTCCAGTAAGGAAAGGTAGGGACAGCATTGTTTGTCACGTTCACATGAATTTTTCCTCCATGTCTGAGCTCAGAGCTGCAGAGGCTGTTCATGTGGGTGGTTGTTTGACACAATTTAACGATCATTTAACTAATTAGTTGGGTTTGAATGTGGTGCACAAAGCAGAGACAGTGGATTGCTGAATTAAATGATGTCAAGAATATTTGAAACCAGAATGAAAGCGATTGTTAATCATCTATCATTTATTCCACCTCAGTCATGTGACTTTGGCACTTTCGTGTACCATAGATTGACCTTTGTTGTGTCTCAGTTTTTCTCTGTTTTGAGTTCTGAACGGTGGGATCTGGCGAATTGGTGGAAGAAAATGTGACCAGATCGTTCATTTTTGTTTTGTTTTTGTTTTGCTTGTTTTTTAAGGGTAAACAGTCTGAAAAACTATAACTTCTATCCAATGCATTTCCGTCTCATGTATGTAAGATACTGTATTTAAAGTTTGTTTTTTTTCTCCACACCTTTTCTTTACTTTGTACTGAGATTGAATGCTGTTTTAGTGTTAGATTTATATAAAATACATTTTGAAAAGAAAAGAAAAACAGAGAAACCTTTTTAAAGTTTGATTTTACATGTGCAAACAACCTGTTGTGAAAAAGAGAACCATGATGTAAACAAATATGAGATGGATTTTCATGTAAGCATTCTTTCATTACCTTTAAAAGATATGGAGCTCAATTATAGAGATCAGAATTTGTAGTTCATACACGAAATATGGTTAAAATAAACTATTGTTGTTTTTCTGTAATGTCTGATTCTTGATTTCAAACGTCTCTATCCTGAGCGTGCTGAGTGTGCGCCCAGCTTTTGCTGCATCCAGTTATGAAACAAAAGAAATAAGATGGTGATCACGGAAAACCGTGACCAATAACAGCTGTCATTTTACTCCTCCGGTTGCATGGAATCGACTGACAAGCTACAATATCAACTCAAGTATCAACCCAAAATTCCCTTAACACTTTCTAAATACCTTAAAAACAATGAAACTCATTGAAAAATCTATTATACTCCTTAGCAGCCCCTGCAGGTCAACATTACTCTAAGAACAGCGTTGGAGAACAGGTGTTCAATGTGTAAAACTTTTTATGAGGCTTTTGTCAATAAAAATAAATATATAAAAACAACTGAATATAATATTGCTTCCAATCCTCAGGAGTCTTTATTTGTCATTTCAGCAGCTGTGTTGAAACTTATTTTAAAAAAACAAAACATGGTTGTAAAGTAATTCATTCCAGTTAGCTAGTGAGCTAACTGTCCCTGTGTAATGGCAGGCCATGCCATGAGCTTTTTTAAGTAGGTGACAGATTTTATTTATTTATTAATTTTTACTGCTCACTCTTTATGTTGCCTGGGCCCTGTTTCCCCAACTCCTCATTAATGCAACATTAGCCTCCTTTATTTACTTATTTGTTCTGCTCCTCGGGCTAGGTTAAATTAAAGGGTGCTTAATGCCAGCTCACCACTGTATGTGCCAGTAGGTTTTTCCTTGTGTGTGAATAAAAACAAAAAAGAGAAGCTCAGGTGTGTAATGACACATGTCTTAAAGGGTTATTGATTTGCTCACCTTTGTCCTGTCTTTGGTCTCCAGAGGTGTCTCCAACCCTAACCCTGCACCCGAGGAAGTTCAGCCTGACCATGAGCACACCAATGAAAGCAGTCCTGCTAAGAGACAAATATTAGATTCACCACAGCTCATATTTGATGCATCTGCTGTACTTTCATATTCTGTCGGAATACAAACATAAATGCTGTCCTTTGATACAATGGGGAGCAAACAAGTACTCATGCTCATGTTCCTCTAGCATTAACACCCACTCACCAGCTCTCCAGCTCCTGCGTGAGAGTCAGGGCAGATGTGAGGAATATCGAGCAGCTCTGTCATAACGGGTGAAACAGCCTTAACTGAATGTTGCACTCACCAGGCAGTCCAAGATGAGCGGCGAGGCCTTCTCAGGCAAGCATGGAGGATGATGGGACGATACCTCCACACGGCTCTGGACTGAGGGGAAATTCGCGGCTGTGACTATTCCTCTGCACACTGACCTACTGACTTTCACTTTTTTCAAAATCGGAATAAAATCTTTACCGTCGTGCGGAAGTTGATGCGCGCTCTCATGTTTTACGCCGTTAGGTGTAAGGTGGCCATACAACCTGATTTGAGCGTCTTGGCGTTACAACAATATTTACCATGTTTGATATTGTAAGTCTTAAGTCTTGTCGTGTCGGAAACATGACATCACCTTCACAGTCAACCAATGGTCATGCTCTCAGCACCAAACAGGAAGTAGCAAACATGGCAAAGATGCCAGAGGTTTATGTGGACCGTTCAAACAGAAGAACAACTCATCGAGATCGTTCTCTCAACCAGGGCCGTGTCCACATTCTCCGGTGTCTTCTCTTCATTTTGGGTTTTTTGTTTAAATAAATATCTGCGCACACAATGGTGGCTACTGCCGAAAGCTGCATCTCTTCCTCCTCCATTTTTCTCTGCTCAAAAGTGGTTGTTGGAAATTTCCAAGAGGTGCATGATGGGAAATAATCTCAAGAGAATCTAGTTTAGTCTTGTAATTAGTGACCCCCAGTCTTTGCAGAGTTTTGTCTGTGGCTATTTTGTCTGGTCTTATCAAAGTCTTTAGATGTGAGAGGGTTTCAGATGACAGTCTTTTAAAAGTTTTATCTTTTATAAAGGTCTTCTAGAGTATGGGAGGGTTTACCTGAGACGGATACTGCAAAAACTCATCAAAATGAAGGTTTCAATCATGAAAAAATGTTACAGAATGCTTGAAATTTTTTTTGATGACTAAAAAAACCTGCCTGTTAAGTGAACATTATTCACTAAAACCATGCGCGCGGCACCAACGCAGCTCTGTCTCCTTCCTGAACGCTTTTGTTCTACATCACTCATCAGCTGTTATTACAGCGGCCGCCAACACGATTAGCAGGCGAATTTCTACTCTCGCACAAACAAACAAGTCTAGGTAATGTAAGCAAGTCTAAATAATTCATGTCAGACTTTTATTGTGTAAATTGAATTTTACCTCTGAGACCTCTCGGCTGAGACCTCTCGGCTGTCCACAGAGGGTGCTGTCCATGGTGCTGAAAGGCTTTTCACTGTCTGTCCTGTTCCCTTCTGCCAGTTTCATCTGGAAATGAAAACAGGACAATCTGCAGGTTATCATCATTTCTGTGAAAAACATGAAAAGAACTGCAGTTGTGCAAGAGCAAGAATGGTGTAGAACACCACCAGGAATGTTATTCTGAACAATCTCAAATCTACAGTATAACAAAGATTTGTGTTTGACTCTTTCTGAATGTGCGTGGGTGATTATTGGCAGCTGCTGCAGGCTGTTGTGTCTCTGTCTGTATTCCCGTAGAAACTATAAAAGTGGGATGCACCAAATGACAAACTCTATTTGGCATAACAAAACCACTCAAACAGCTAAAGTCGTGTTGTGAAAAGTACACATCTTGAAATATTTAACTCCAGTTTTACATTTAAATTTAAGGCAAGATTCAACAATCTAGAGTTTAAGTCAGAGAGATCTCTGCATAACATGTATTACATTAAAAAAATGTAATAAATGATTCTGATATGTCCGTTAGCTTCTCTTTCATGCCTTTAGTGATGGACAGCTTCCTCTGGTGAACATCAGGAAGACCTCATTTCTGATCAGCTGACTGGACTCAGTGTAAACTTTATGAGCTGATTTAATCAATAGGGTGATCTGCTTAGGAGCTGACATCTTTCCATGGTGTGGATGTTTCTTAGCTGTTTGCCATCAGTGAAAAAAAAAAAAAAAAAATCAATGCTGTGGTCCCTGTGAGGAAGCTTAAACACAACTGTGTCACTAATGAAGTGAAGAAGTTGGCAGGACGGAGCTCCTCACTGACATTTCAGCATAATGTCTATGAGTGATACATTAGGAGAGGTGACTCGGAACCTCTACGGTGCACTTCATCTCTACAGCGCAATCACTGTCCATTTCAGACCTTAACACCCCGTCCTCGCCATCCAAGTGGGCCTTTAATGGAATAAAATGATCAATACACTGAAACAGAACCCGGCAAGTTTGGTAAGCCAGCTATTAATGATGAAGAGCTACACGGGCAGATGAGTACGCTTTTGGGAAACTGCACGTGCACTTTGACCTTTAGCATCACATCTCAGTTGTAGTACATGAACTGAATCCACGCAGCATCAATCAACTCAGTTCCATGAAGACAATGCCAGTAATTAAGTACTTACGTTTTACCCTACAGGAATATCAATGTTTTAGACACAACTTTTTTTAGCTAAATACAATGAAAGCATAACGTTAATATTTATTTCATCAAAGAACATTACATTTGGTAACAGACTGTTAGACAAAACCTAAAATTTAAATGTCATACGTTCAATATGAGTTTGTGCAGTTATTTTGTTTAACACGTGTTGTATTTCAATTTTTATAGGAAAAAGTCTAAAAAAGTGCTCTTTCTAGTTTGTGCACTGTTGTGTCATGGTGACCTCGCTGCATTTGGCAATGTAGCCTTGAAGGTCAGGTCTTAAGAGGTAAAATCTCTCTAACTGTGCCAGTTCATTAATCTAAGGCTTAATGCAAGAACAAAATGTATCTGGATGATGAATGTCTGGATCAAATAGCTAAGTACCCCCAAAGGCCAGCAGGAAACGAAAGTAAGTCTCGGCCTCGTATACTGTAAAATGCTACCTCTGCCTCCATAACACTGGCGTTGATTTGGGTTGAGCTACTTCTTGTTTTCATTTACTGGTTTTATCATCTTGGCTTGTTTTCGTATTTCCATTGCACCAGCTTACACAGCAGTTCATGCATTTGTTTGTTTTTGCTATCATGTTTCTGAATCTGTGTAGCGTTATCAGTCTTCTGTTTGGCAAACATGTTTCCTTTTCTGTTTTTTGGATTTTTTGGTTCTGCTTGCAGGAATATGTGAAACAGTGAAGAATTGATCCACTGAATCAGTTAAAATATAAAGAGCTAAACAAACCCTGCAGAGTTTTTTTTTGACCATTTTGACCATTGTTGCTATTTACCTTATTTCTATGAAGGCAAAGCCTGAATGATTTATTATTATTATTATTATTATTATTATTATTATTATTATTATTATTATTATTATTACTATTATGTGCAAATTCATGTTGAAATAAATTATTTTTTAAAAAAGCTAGCAACTATTCACTATTGATGCACTCAGGGACCTATTTTTTGCCTTAAAAAAATAATTAAAAAAACTATTCCTGGGTTTCCAGTAAACATTACCACCATCCTCAGACATCATCAAATGCTACCATCCCATTATCTGCTCCACTTCTCCACCTTTGAAATTTTATTTCATGGTTGAAAATCATAATCTGGCAGCTTTACTGCTAATGCTAATTAAAGTCTGCTGTCGTATTAGTCTAACTTGCCATCACTCACATGAATTTAAGGGTTTCCAAACAAACCAAAGCAGCATTCTGCCAGTTTCTGGGAGAGGAGTGTGGGAGACACTCATGAGTCACCAGGGCAACAGCTGTATGCAGACTGTGACGACCACACGGTCTTTCAGGGTAATAAAAGATTTTGAAATATGACTGAAATTTAGGATTTTAGTCAGTAATTAAACTGGGCTGGGTCAGCCTGGCAGTGGTCTTCCAGCTGTTTGCTCTCCTGCTTTAACTTACAAAACATGACAAAAATCCTAAAGATTTTTTTATTATTATTATTACTTATTTTTTTATTTTTTTTTTACTCTAGAAATGTAATGGCCTTTTGTAGTCGCCTACTGCTGCTACTGCAGAATCTGAAAACATTTTAAATTGTTTCCAACATTAAACTCTGAGCAGTTTAAACAGGAAAAACAGCTGTTTTTGTGCACTTTTCATTTCTGAATGATGAAATGATGAATAATTTAAATGCCAGAGTAGTGATTTCCATCCATCCATTTTTTGCCGCTTAGCCAGGGTCGGGTCGCGGGGGCAGCAGCCTCAGTAGGGAGGCCCAGACTTCTCTCTCCCCAGCTACTTTGTCCAGCTCCTCTGGGGGGGATCCCCAGGCGTTCCCAGGCCAGCCAAGAGACATAGTCTCTCCAGCGTGTCCTGGGTCTTCCCGGGGATTTCCTACCGGTGGGACGTTCCCTGAACACCTCACCAGGGAGGCGTCCAGGAGGCATCCTAACCCGAGCCACCTCACCTGGCTCCACTCGACGCGGAGGAGCAGCGGCTCTACTCCGAGCTCCTCCCGGATGGCAGAGCTTCTCACCCTATCTCTAAGGGGGAGCCCAGCCAACCTGTGAAGGAAGCTCATTTCGGCCGCTTGTACCCGCGATCTTGTTCTTTCAGTCATTACCCAAAACTCATGGGTGAGGGTAGGAACGAAGATCGGCCGGTAAATCTCTTCACCACAATGGAACGGTGCAGAGTCCACATTACTGCAGACGCTGCACCTATCCACCTGCCGATCTCCCGCTCCATTCTTCCCTCAATCGTGAACAAGACCCCGTGGTACTTAAACTCCTCCACTTGGGGCAGGGTCCCCTCACCCACCCAGAGAAGACACTCCACCTTTTTCTGGCGAGAACCATGGCCTCAGATTTGGAGGTGCTGATTCTCATCCCGGCCGCTTCACACCCGGCTGTGAACCGATCCAGCGATCCAGCTGGAGGTCACGGACTGATGAAGTCAGCAGGACCACATCATCTGCAAAAAGCAGAGACCCCATCCTGAGGTCACCAAACCGGACCCCCTCAACACCATGGCTGTGCCTAGAAATTCTGTCCATAAATATTATGAACAGAATCGGTGACAAAGGGCAGCCCTGGCCGAGTCCAACCCTCAAAGGAAACGAGTTTGACCTACTGCCGGCGATGCGGACCAAGCTCTGACACCGGTCATACAGGGAGCGGATGGCCCGTATCAGGGGGCCCGACACCCCATACTCCCGGAAAACACCCCACAAGGACTCCCCAAATGCCAATGTCAAAAGCCTTCTCCAAATCCAAGTTCTGTTACATAATGGAAACTGGATCATTTTATCAATGCAACCCCCTCCTCCCCCCGCCTGGCCTAATAGATTTCTAATTAGTGCAAGGCGGATACAACAAACTGATTATCTTTGCAAACAGTGGACATCAGTGCTGAGTAAATGGGTTGTTTTTTTTATTTTTTTATTTTTGCATATTAAATAAATGTCTGCAGATCAGTCGCTCTGAATTCATTTGAAGCTTCTTCGGGTATCTGACGTAATATGATCTGACGTTCGTAATATGATGCAGCTTTCTGTTCTGGTAACACAGTTAGTTTGAGTACATGTCATAAACATGTATGAGTGTTGTTATAAGCTGCACTTGCATTTGTTGTTCGTGAAATCTTTTAATGTCTTAGCGAACCTTTAAACTTTAGGCCCTGCTCATTGCCTATTATACAGATTATCTTGGATTTTTCACCCACACACTCACATCTGGTATTGGTTAAGATGGTTTTCACCTCAAACCTAAAACTTGATGGCCAAGTAGAGTCCGCAAGACTATCCAAGCAAAACCAATTACCTGATGCATTCCATTTCATCAGGCTCTGGGGAACCATCCATCACTCTCCAGGGACAAACAAAATACACTACTCATATAAATTGAAGTTCTGAAAAACATAAAGCCTTGGACAGGAGTGTTTTCATTAACTAATTTTCCCCAGGCCTTACCAGACCTCTTTTCATTCACTTAGTCATTTCCTTTTTTTGTTATTATTATCAGTGCCAACAGCTCAACCAGGAGTACAGCAAAAGGAGGGCTTTTGGCACATTCTCTTCAAACTCACACAAGCCTCTCTGGGAACGAAGGACTTTGTCATTGATAAGCTTCACGGAGGACACTTGGCCTGGCTGTGCTCTGCTGGAGCTGAACTGCAAACAGAACAGATGAAAATGATTGGCGCCTTCAAGGCAAGAAGGCACCAATCGTTTTCATCTGTTCATATTTTACATAGCGGACATGAAAAATGTAGATTAGTGAGCCTGTTAGTGCGGAGAGATGATGCATGTTACGTGGCTTTACCATCGCTCTGTTGCTATGAGATGGCAGGGGCAGAAGGACTTCAGGTGATTAGCAGCATAAGCTCAACGTTAGTTCTGGCAAAACACCTGTTATCCTCCTGTGGACCTCCAGCTGGTAAATATAATCAGTCATTTTCAAAGAAATGTGATGAAATATGGATGTGAACACGAGAATTGTGTTGTATATATAGTCACATTTCTACACAAGCTAAATACTTTACTGAGTGGAGAAGCGTGAACACACATTTTCGTTGTTGTCTCCAGATAACTGTGGAACTGGAACCAATTACATCTGTGAGTGTACAAAAATGGTGGATTCATGTTCCCCTTAATACCTTGAGGAGGCTTCAGGGATATGTTCTGTGTAGGACATAAGTCAGTAACAGGGCAGGGACGCTGCCTGTTACATTGGGACAGTGTGTATAAATATGAAGGGAGCTGTTCATATTTATCATTGGCCAGAACACAGACTTGGGTTTAAATCCAACTATTTCCATCATCACATCATCATTAGCTCATTACAGCAAAGTTTGAATCAGAGGCAAGCCATACACTCTAAATTTTAGTAAGTCTGATGCACAGATTTCGGAACTGCCATGTATACTTCAGTGTCGCCAAGTGCAGTAAAACACTTTTATCTTCTTCAAACAGCAGATAAGAAGAGGAACACTTCTGATGCTGCATCGTTGCTCTAATATCATTAGTGATGTTTTGTCTTTGCAAGTTCATAAAAAAAGGCTGGCACAACAGATTAAATCATCAAGTTAAATTAAAGTTATCATAAAAAAGCACTCAGTGGGTGCTGAGTCATTCTGGTATTGTGTTTAAACCAAGATGCTTTTAGGTGAAGCAAGTCTCCTATCAATCATGCAAGAATTTTATTAGTCCTTCAAGGGTAAGTAGATCACTTAGTTAAAGCTGTGAAATTAGTTGCAGAGATAAATATGTGGGGAAACAAGATGTATATTTGATTTGGCTTAGGGCTATAGACAAGATTGTGTCCATTCCTGAGATCTAACTCTTTGAGAACACCTGCATTTGGAATTTTTGCAACATTTATCTCATCTTACAGCTTTCAGGGGCAGTTGGTTCACATTAAAGAGGCCAGAGGATCGTTATATACTGTATGTACACCACTTGAAATATACAGTAATGACATCACTGGTTCTGTCATTCCAATTGATGTACGCTTGCTATCTTTTACTCTTGAGGCCACCTGAATCCCAACTTCATGTGTGGCAACTAGGAGCTAACTAAACACAGAAAACAAATGCAACATGTCTGAAACATTTAAACCTTAAACATCTCTAACCTTACTTCCTTTAACAAGGATGCTAAAGCTGTGTTTGGATAAGAGGAAGGCAATCAATTCAACTTCTTTAAAGTCATTAACCAAACTAGTGATTGGCAGATTTTCCTGTGAATTTCTGCTGTCTGCTGCCCAGATTGATGCAGATGAATCGGCTAAACAGGTGCCTCCCAGATGAAAGATGCTCGAGACAGACTTCAGATTTTGGCCACCCTGTCTCTTGTCCACATGGACTCAGCTCCTTTTACCAAGTTGTTACTTTAAAACTTATACAAAGTCCTTGTGTGTGTGTGTGTGTGTGTGTGTGTGTGTGTGTGTGTGTGTGTGTGTGTGTGTGTGTGTGTGTGTGTCCCTCCCTCTTACTGTGTTTGGGTGTAACTGCAGTTCCTGGCCCAGCTCTAATCACCTCCACCTGGTCAATTACACACACCTGCTTTCCATCATCCTGCAGTATAAAAGAGCCGACTCTCCACTCAGCTCCCTCCAGACTGTTTTTTTCAAGCATGGTGGTAGAGTCAGCAGCAATTAGCAGTGTGTGGTTTGGTTTGCTAACATCCTTCTAATTATTGGTTCAAGTTTCTCTACTCCTGCCTTTCATCTGCCTCAGTTCAGTTCCTGCCCGCCTTGACTGTCCTGGTGTCCCCACTCCACGTTAACATATCTTCAACTTTTGGGAAAACTTCATCCACTCTACTACCTGTGTAGTCCACAATAAATCAGCATCAGCTTTACACTCTTGCCACACATCTGGGTTCTTCCCTTCCGCTACACTATCTAGTTCCTATTTAATATTTCACGGTTGGGGTCGTTTGTGCTAATTATTGTTTGCTGTTTGTGAGCCACAGAGCTCAAATCAATGGCATTAACACAGCTCATTATGGATCCCATGCAGACTTCCACACAAATGTCAACATCAAACTATATAAATAGCAGAAAGCAGAGATGAGTAAAGACACATATTTGCCCCAGTCAATGCAGATTCATCATGCAAACCTTCGTTTGGACACAATTTAAGAATTCTAATGTACAACTGTTGCAAACCAGCATATCCTTCAATGCAAAGACTGACTGTGATAACATCAGGCTTGGTGACGTGTGAGTCATCCTCGGTGACCTTGTCTTGTCTCCAGAACATTTTTTTTTTTTTTAAATGTTCCACAGTGGATTTCCCATGCACGGTATTTCTGCTGAGCTGTAAATCACACCAGAAGTGGTCAAAGCGATGCTGTGGGAAACGTGAAGGTTGGACACAAAAGTTTGTGTGACCTCAAGGAAAACGCTTTTCTGCACTTTTCAAATGTTGGTTTCGAGTCTTTTTGTGCTCAACAGGACAAACTCAAAGGGAAAGAAGAAAAGCTTATTTTTGATTTCTTTTAGCCGATTGTTTTGTGTCACGTCAAACCCTTTTTTTCGTCAGTTGTGTTTTTGTCGCCGGTCGACCAATTTAGCCAAACATCATTTCCCCCTTCCTTTTGTTTTGGCTTTGGCTATTGATAAGATATGTGCGTGTGTTTTGATCGGAGGTGTATTAACAGATGGGCGAGATATCAGTGATTTTGTTTGCAGCTCATTTGTCACTCCAGTCAAACACGTCAACCTTGACAGCTTTTATCTCTGTGATTCGGAAGTTTTTCACAC